>JAKMXF010000321.1:778122-1008821 GCA_024704765.1 Oopsacas minuta | reverse complement strand
CCAAATTTGTTTGGTTCAGTCAATAATTCATTTTGATGTTAGTTAATAGAGGATATATTATAAATCATATCCTCAATAAGACTTTTAAGAAAGAGAGATTATGAGTGGACTAAAGAATTTATCCTTTTATATTATCGACTCCTAACAATCGGAAGGCTATAGAACCACGTAGAACGTTAAATACAGTAGATGCCGGATAAGAACATGCGGGTTATAAGAACAATTTACTGGAAAACAGTTGCCATACGCCCCAATATAATTCATACCGGTTCTAAGAACACTCTTAGAGTAGCAGTCTAATTGGTTCTTATTACCGGTATGGTTGTTGAATTGGCATAATTATCCAGTAGATATGAGAACGTCTTCCCATAATATTGTTCTTACATCCAAATCTGTTCGAATAAAGTGTTTTCATAACCGGCACCCCAAAATCCTACATGCCGGATATAAGAACATTATGTCCAGTTCCCGACGATGTTCTTACAACCAGCATCCACTGTATTTATATATTTGATTAAATTATCAGAAAGATCCATCTGTATCTTTTATACATTTACATTATAGTTTCTTTTAAGTTACAATTTGGTCTGAGAATGATCCACGCAGAAAATAAATATTCGAACATGTTGTTGATACTATGTCAAGTGTTTGTATATGAATTCTACGACTTCACTATCCAAAAAAGTGTACTTGCACCTAATCATGAATTGTTATCAAACAACTCATTTTCATATCGTGAACAAAAATTAGTTGTTGACAATTCACAATGAGTTAATACAGCTTCGCTCATGATTGTAAATACGTAGGATTGCTTCTCAGGCCAGTTTACGTCCCTTATATATTATAATTCCTAAACTCTAAACAATACATTCTGAATTTAAATGAAATATATATCGATATATTGGGATACATCCATTGAACACAAATGGACTGATGTCGTGCAGATAACACACGCATCGTCTCTCAAACGTGAAACTACCCTCGTAAACACAGAAATGATTTTATCTTTACTGACAAATACATCATCGGAAGTATTAATTGCCCCGAAACGGAATTGTAAGTCTATTTTGAGCGCTTGTCCCTGACTTTGGATGAAGCATTCGTGAAGCTCAGAAAACCTTGCATGAAGGCAGCATACAAATATAACTAACACCTTAGCCTTTGAACGTCGCAGTCCTGAAATGGGAAACATCACTAGAGGAGGGTGGCTTCATAAGCTGGATTGACGATGATATCAATTTCATTGACAATGAACACATTTTCGAAATGCTCACAGAATTTCATTCATACTGTCATGGTAGAGAACAACAAATTTTGCAATTAAATAGAGAAGCTGCCCAGAATGCCGTCGAGTTGCAGGAAATCATGGGAATATTAAATAATCTAGTAGCAGGATCCTCAGATTATCCACTAAGTGACTCAATTCCCCAGAAAAATATTTGCACCGTTTTTGATCCTCTCTTGAATGTCTCCACTAGTATGCCAGCATCTACTAATTCTTCTGTCCCTCAGAATACTGACACACTACCGAGTAACTGTGATTATCGATTGATAAAATCCTCCAAGGGGTGTGACAAATTTCGTATGAAGGATTCATAAACAATTTCCACCGTGAAGATAGCGTAAAGGCCCAGTGGCGTTGTTAAGTAAAAGATTGTAAGAGACGTCTACACACTAAAACTACAAAAGTCCTTAAAACGTTGGGCTAACACTGTCATAGTCCAGAGGTCGGCGCTTAAGAAGTATTTAAATTATGTGCAGGCATTAAGAGACGGGATCGAAAATCTCACGACAATCCATATCGGATCATAACCGAAGCTTCTGGCGATTAAACGCTTTTGCCTCCTGAAAAACTCTTAAGAAAAATGGCCAAAGAGTAAGGCCAGTTCGAGTTAATGCTATTTCTCTTTTGGACTTGACCATAGATCAAAATCTGAAAGCCCTAGGGGGAAGAGCGTTTTTGATTTACCATTCAGGTCCAGGACCAGACAGAATTATAATGTTCGGTACAGAAGAAAACAAATATATTCTGACAAATTCTTCAATATGTATGGCAGATGAAGCTTTCAAGACTGTTCCTTCTCTATTCGCACAACTTTACACGATCCATGGATTAACAGGCGGAGTATATCCATTCAGAGATGGATATTTGATTCCTTGTGTCTATGTCTTGCTCTCAGCCAAGAGTTTGTTCTTTTATAGGAAGATGTGGAAGACCTTAAAAGATGTTTGTCCTACCTCTAACCCACAGCATCTCATAGTAGATTTTGAAAAAGCTGCCATTAATACCTTCCGAGAGTTTTGGACTTCGACTTTTGTTTTGGGGTGTTTTTTATATATCTCAGAGGTGAATTCGGTTATTATGATACCCCATTATTCTCAATCGAGATGTGGAACAATTTTCATCTCGTAAGATATGGCATACCAAGGACAACAAATGCTGTCGAAGGATGGTACCGTGCCTTTTCAGTCACGGTTGCTTGTCATTACACGAAATTCATGAAATTTTGCAATGCATTAGTAATTGAACAGGCGACTGTCGAATTGCGACTGGCACAATGCTATAAAGGAGTTCAACCAACGAAATCCAAAAAGTCACTGGAGAATGAATCTGCTTTGGTGACGCTAATATTGAACTATTTCATCAGGCCAATCATAACTTATCTCAAGTGTTTAGCATTTGAAATAACATTTTAAGAAAAGTTCTCTTATTTCCCTTTTAATTTAACTAGCTGTCACAGTAGTGAACAATTATAGTATCTCCAATATTCATTTTATAATTCATTATTATTGTCCCTTTAATTAACTATTTCTCTTGATCAGAAGAAAATAGGATATTTTAATAAGAGTTTTGGCGATGATCGTTCCGAACGATGAACACCATTTTTACATTAGTTTAATAGGAGAGGTGAGTTTTCAGGATTTTTGAAAAGCTACCTATGGATGTTGTATAGGGCATTTCAATACTTATTAGTATTCATCGATCGGAACGATCATCGCCCGTTAGACAAACTCTATTAATAATCGAATCAATTGTAAAAATGAATTTGAACTTTCCTGGAACTTGAGTAGATCTGGAATCTTCTAAGTTTGGACTTAGGGTTCAATTAAAACTTGATTCTTTCTTAAATTTTCTCCTAAAAATATAAGCATATTTTTACTAAACCAAAGAAACTAATTGTACTACAGTCAACATCCGCTATCATGAATGCCCGTTAACTCGAACAGAATTTGATTCCTCTGAGGGTTCGAGATAACGCATGTTGACTGTAATCACTGTATACGTGTAAAAGAAGAGAAATTCTATTTATGATCGCAAATGAAAGATTCTACTGGTGTCTAGTTCGCAGAGTTAATTGAAGGGAACTGTAACCTTAGACTGATTCTAAGTATTTACACAGAAAATCTGTACACATTTGTCTTGTATATAAATGTCGTACATCCTATACCCATATCAAGATTAAATAGTTTCCAATAATATTATTAGATGAAGATTCGCTACAATCCTCTCTTAATCTGTGGGGCTGTATCTCTGTTCCTTCTACTCTGTTTATGCTATTATCTAGTAGCAGGGAGACGGACAGATGTAAAAGTTATTCAGCTAACTCCTCTCTCTCATCAGCACTTCTCTGAGCTGACCAGCAAGGAGAAAACTCAGATTGGAGAACTAGAGAGCATCAAACTATCTGTAAGGAATGAAATGAGAATGTTAGAGAAGGAAAGATTAGAGCTAGCAAATGAGATTGTTACTAAGAAATCTCAGCTCATAAAGATTACCAATCAGGTAAAGTCTACTCAGAAGCAGCTCAATATTGAGAGAGAGAATCTGAGAATGCTCTCTATTAGTCGACAACAGGTGTCTAACATTCACAAGGGAAATTACCAGTCTGATCACAGAGAGATTAATTCCCCTATTTATATCCTAGAGAGAGCTATTGACACAAATGATATACACAATACAATAGTGGATAGGATGGATAGTTACGGATCATGTAGTATGTGTGATTGCTTTGATACGAGTGCTTGTTCTGTTCTCTATGAGCCTGCTGTATACCTACTAAAGGATCAACAAGTAAGTACATTCTATTATTGCTTATACAATTGTATTGCTAGATACTATCTTACTAATTTATCTCCTTTGTTTACCCAGTCTCTGAACTTTGATCTTCGTTTTATCTTACTAAAGTCATTACAGACAGCGGAATAAGATCAACGGTTATGTAGGAATATGACCAATTATCTGATGCTAGATTGCTAGACTAGGAATTCTATCGACGCCTTTTTCAATTTAGAAATTTGACCAATGCTTTTTAATCCCCCTTTACTTCCATAATTATCAAACGGGCGAACGAGCTTAGCGGAAATGAGTGTGATTGATTCGCGAAGCGCTGTCCCAAGTCTTCAAGCCTATTGAATGCTTGTACTCGGAACAATGAATATTTTCCAGTAATTCCTACATAACAAATTTACGATCACATTTCTACCTATATTTTGGATCAATATCAGGCTACTTAACAGATTGATTCTTAAGTTCCTACAGTTATTTATATATTTCATTATATTTAGTCTGACAACTCATTGACACAATTAATCGATGTTTTCACGCTAAACTCAGCTCTCCAAGTATTGGAAGGACCAGCTGCTGCCTGCTTTACTATAGCTTTAACTCTATCATCAGACTTAGACTCTGTTATAACACAACTACATACATCTAATGTATGGGTTAAGACGTCACATTCCATTCTCTTAATTCAGTTGCTAGATTCTGATTCAAGCTACAAGTATTCTCTCCCATCTTCCCTACCTTCCCGTGTACTTCTGGCTTCACCACTAAAACAGATGAGACCTGGTTATGACATGTTAATCCCTCCTCTCCTCTCACTAGATGATCTCCTACAGCATCAACTGGATACCTGGAGTGAACTGCCCTTACTATTGCCGCTACATAGGAATTATCTTATCTATTTTTCAGGTAAATATATTGACATATCAATGATGATGTAATTATTTGTAATTATGATATTATATAGGCTATTATGATGGTACTACTCCTCTTCTGTCACATCTAGAACAGCTATCCTCTAGCTTAAAGACAGCAGTCTCTATACAGCTTTCCTGTCCTGCTACTTATTCCTCCAGCAAATCATGGAGTATTTGTGGAGATCAACAGACAAGACTGAATTCAAACAGGGATAGCATGTTCTCTATCATCCCCGTAGATACAGACAGTGAGGGTATTCATGCTCAATTGGTTAGGCTGATAGAAGCACTCTACACAGGAGCAGTACCTGTAGTGTGTGGGGATGAGATTAGTCTACCTTATAGTGAGGTTATTGACTGGAGCAAAGCTGTACTACATGTGCCACGTAACAGGTTGCATGAGATCCACTACTTGATTAGGTAATACTTGTAGATTGGTAATTAGTTAATGAATTAGTGATGGTTTTTATCAGCGAAAATTGATTTACATAGTTTGGCTAAGAAAAACTCTAAGAGGCATTGTAGTGCTCGAAAAGTTGTCACGAAGCCTTAAAAAGTATATCAAACACGTACTTAAATGTACTCTTTCTAATTTTATGACAATTTCACACTAGCTTCATGTTCTAGTTCTTCCTCTATGATTTTTATCATTTGTAATATATATTTGTAAGTTCTTATAATCTCAACAATTATATTATCTCCAGACAGGTGTCAGATGATCAGGTGTTCTCCTACAAAAAACAAGGTAGATTCATTTGGATAAATTACTTCTCTTCCGCCTATCACACTCTCCTTACTTGTGTGACTCTCCTCTTCTCACGTCTCTCCCTCCCTCCTCCTTCCATCCCCTCTTACACCCCTGAGGTATTATACCCACCAGAAGATAGTCTAAACTCTCCATATGAGATTCCTTGGAGATGGCACCCTCTTCTATCTCAGCGCTCTCTCCATTGGGACTCTCCTCCTGGTAACCAATCTACTACATTGCTATGCTTAAAATAATTTAAGGAATTCAATTATTTATTAATTTAGGCGCATACTTCTCTGTTCATCCAACTCCATGGCAACAAAAGCTGACCAATAGTATGCATTATGAACAAGGATACTCTCCTTCCTTTCCTATCTCTCCTCATGTAGCTCAAGCCTCTGGCATAACTAGTCCTATCTTTCAGGAGTTTCTGCTCGGTAACTCCCCAATAGAGTTATTCACAGCTGTAATATTAACCTACAAGAGACAGCACTTGCTGCTGGAGCTACTCAGTAGACTCAGAGGAGTATCCTTCTTACACAAAGTTATAGTAGTCTGGAATGATCCTGATGACGTAGGAGACATAGAATTACCTGTCATACAAGTACCCATCCTGGTTAGTAAAATAGGAAAATATTCTAACAATTCGATTAGTATTATAGCAGTTTTTGGGTTGTTAGATTTACATATAGCATATGGAGTACTATTTGGCGATAAATATTATTTTCACATTTCAATTTCATCCTGGATGATGCTTTATATTCTGTTTTAATATTTATTATCATTTTCGTATATGAATTACACTCGGAAAGTAGGTGCTCATTTGTTTCCTCAAAGAACTACCTCTTATGACTCTTATCTGAGTTCTACTTAATGTAAAGTGCTGTTTATATAGTTATCTATTTCTGCTAGATTGTAAGAGGTAGTGGCAACAGTCTAAACAACAGATTCCTTCCTTATGACCACATAGAGACGGAAGCTGTCCTGTCACTAGATGACGACATAAATCTAGGGAAAGATGATATTCAGTTTGCATTTCGTGTCTGGAGAGAGAACAGAGATCGACTGGTTGGGTTTCCAGCTCGATTCCACATATGGGATATTCACAATAACAAGTGGTTATACAATTCTAACTACACATGTGAGATATCTATGGTACTAACTGGAGCTGCTTTCATACACAAGTACTATCTCTATCTTTACTCTAACTGGCTGCCTTCTAGCATCAGACGTACTGTAGATGAATTCATGAACTGTGAAGATATTGCAATGAATTTCCTGATAGCTCACATAACAAGAAAGCCTCCAATCAAGGTGACGTCACGCTGGACATTTAACTGTGAAGGGTGTACATCTCTGTATAATGACGAGAATCATTTCTCTGAAAGACACAAATGTGTTAACAAATTCGTTCATGAATTCGGATACATGCCTCTAATGTATACACAATACAGAGCTGATTCAGTGCTATACAGAATGAGAAAATTCCAATGCTATCAAGATATCTGAGATATATATAGTTTGTCTATATACTGCCGGCTTACATACTATCACTGTATTATTTGTATATTGGGAATTATTTCATATAGTTTAGACATTTTTCGGTATGTAAATTTATATCTGTAAATGATCAGCAATTCTTTTAGCTAATGACCTTATTACTTATGTTGGTAAACGCAAGTTTCTCCCAAGAGAAGGAAAGCGTAAGCCTCTCTATATAGTATAAAGTTATGACCACAGTAAGGTTTCTGGATTATTTTTATTTATTCTAATCAGGGACAGCTATCCCTAAATGTAATTTCCATTTGTCTAACTCGTGGTCATACGAGACGATTCAGTGGGTCCGTTTTCAACCATACCAAAATTTGGACTGCTAATGCAAATACTATCAGTCAACCGGACCAACTTTGGTGCTCATATATTTTACTGTGCCGACTATACTGAAATCTATTTTGAGAATCTTCACATTGAAATCCACTAACAAAAATACATGTTTTGATACCCGATTTCCATGGGTAGAAGAGAGGAATGCCGCAGAACAGGTAAAATTCATCCTTTAAGTTTACACCCAGATACAAGATTAAGTGAGACATGGCTATGAGTGAGAATAATTGCTTCATTGGCGCTATAATAAGCAGCTGTAGTTCCATATTCTAACATATGAGCTGTAAAAACTATCCTAGGGGCCAAGCCCTCCTTATGGACGCTCGCTGTGTATACTACATATTGAAAATCTGCCCCTCCCCACCGTGGTTCCCCCTTCCTGAGAAATGTCTACTTATGCCCCGTTGACGTTTAGCGACGCCACGAAGCATTACCTAAATTGAGACTTTCGATTGGTTGTTAGCAGCTCGGAATCATCTGTTAACAGTAAAAATTTGGTTTGAAAGAACTGCAAGGTTATACCGTTAATTTTTTCAAAATTGTAGCAGTTAACAGCTAATACGTTTATTTACCAAAATAGATTCATCATGCCTATATTATATAACATTCAAAACATATGTTGGAAATAAACATCTCACATACAGGGTGAGCCAAAAAACGGGCCCGAACAATTAGCTTCGAATGTGCATAATATTTAGAAGAGATTAACAAAACCTTATAGTTATAGAGCTAAAATGGCGTACAAGACGAATACAAGCTATTATTTTCGTAGGTTGAAAGTGTAAGAGGATTAGAGCTTATGTTCTAGATGAACACAGTAAAAATCTTTTCATTTTTAGATTTTTAGAGTAAAATTCCCATTACATTCTTCAGAACTATTTCTCCTGGAATGACTTGCACTGTCTTCGGACCGACTATTTAGGTTTTTAACAGTTCTCTCAGTCTGAAATTTCTTAATCCAACCCTGAATTCTCGATTTCCAGGGCGCATTTTTGACATCGAATATGAGCAAAAGTTTTCTGTAATTTCCTTGAAAGACGGCGTTTCAAAAATTCTCTGAACTCGCTAAGACTTCTACTGAATACTCTATTACTTCGTCTTTGGATTATCTAACTTATCTTTACATAGAATAAATAGATTATTATTGCTTTTATTGACTAATAGTTTCAAGTTGGCCTGAAATGTCCACGGGCCCCTCTTTTTGGCCCACTCAATATATATACAATATACTTACTTAGCTATATATTGTATATTACTGAAAATGGGGGTTCCAAACTTCAGATTCCGCCCCGGGTACCAAAGGTGCTTGGTACGCCACTGAATGGACTATTAATAAACAGCAAACAACTAAAGTGGTTGTTAGGTATTTTCACCATCTCTAAATTTATATTCTAGGACACATTCAAGGAGAATTCTGAAAAGGTATTATACATGATCTGTGTACATTTGTCCTAGAGTTAGCTGGTTATTTGTCCATTTGATTGCACTGCTTAAACGACAAATAACCCATTATGCTAAATTCTGATAGATAGATTATTTTCGAAAACTTCAATTTGAATCTTTATCATTCTCTAATAATACTCTACACAATGTTTGTGTAGCTAACTAATCTAATGGAGCAGTATATAGTAAATCATTGGTTGAGAGAGGTGTACGGAGGAGAGCTGCCTCCTTTTGAAGTAAATGAAGATACGATCAAAGTTTTGAAGAATATTTTTGATGAGTTCAAGGCTGGTGAGAAAGGAATGTCTCTCGTGTTAGAAGAGATAAGAGAAAAGAGTGTTGAACAGAGAATTGAATCTGATCGACTTAAGAAGATACTAAATTCTCTGTACTTCTCTCAAGATACAATTCCTGATAGAGTTAACGATCTTACCAACTCCCTAGCTAGCTTAGCTGTTACTCTGAAGTCCCGTGACACTAGCTCAGCTAGCTTAATTCTCATGCTTAGTGATCACATGATGTGTGTCAAGGACCCTGATCTAGATGACGTATTACCATCTGATAAGATTAATCTATCTTTGATAAGAAAAATAACTGCTGTAGATAAAGCTATTAGGGAAATACAAGCTAAATCGAAGATAGTTAAAGAGAAATTAGAAAAAGAGAGAGAGTCTCAGCCTAAAAAGCAATCAGATATGATATTTCTACAGAAGAAGAGACAAGAGTATATCCAAACTAGAATAGAGTTAGAGCAGAGATTAGCTGAGTCAGGATTTAGAGAAGAGATTTCTCATCCTAATATATCTTCTTTTCGAAAAGAGGTCAGCAATATGAATAGTAATCTCTCTGAGCTAAGGAAAAGGAAGAATTACTACAAAGCTTTACCTCTCAATTTATCTCTAGCTAAAGTTAAGTTGGAGGAAGCTAGGCTTGAGTTAGATCGCCTTAACCAAGAAATTATGATTAAGTTAAACTTAAGTGACTAACCACAAACAGTTATACATTGCTTACACTATCCCAGCTTCATCCTTATTCCTTAAAGTAGATCTTAACTCATCTGATTTCAAGGTAATATCATTACATGTGTATCTCTTCATCTTCTTATTTGATAATTTGATTTGTGATTGTCGTACTAATTTACCGCATTGCTAATAAGTACATAGAAATACAATCATACTTACACAACACAAGGTAATATACATATTAAATCAATTCCTTTAATTCATGCTGAGCTATTTCCCATATCATCGGCTTATTACTAATTGGTTAATCACTAGTATCACTCTAATATAGATATAATGTATTATTAATTAAGTATTTTTGTAACTTGAAACTGGTACAACAAACTCAGCTTGTCCTATTAGTTATAAGTACTGAGCAGATTCAATTGAATTATGTTTCTACTAAGAATACTATTGTTAGAAGTAATTTTATTTGTACTAAAGTGAGATAATCATTTTTTGAAAATACTTAAATTCTCTGTTTCTGTTATTCAAATTATATTTTTGCTTTTTACTGAATTACTTGAACCTATTTGTATTAAATGTCACAGAATGAAGAATATACTGATTCTCTTGATGCTAGCGAGATTGATTCGTTACCATTTGAGGACAGAATCAGAAACGTAAAACGTCAAAAGCACCAACAAATAACTCGCTATCTAGAATGGGAGCAAGAAGAGAAGAAGAATTCTACAGTCAAGAAGAAATCCAATTCTCGTAGCATCACACTCGACAACTTTCACGTAATGTTTGACGCTATCAGTTTATTCGATGAAGCTCTCGTGAAGCGACTCCTGCTGGAAGAAGGAGTCTATGTAAACTCACAGAAGCTCGGGACTGGTACAACTCTCCTACATCAGTGCTGTATTGATGATAATGTATCAGCCGCTAAGCTACTACTAGGCCAATTTGCAAACCCTAATATTCAAGACAGCGATCTATGGAGTCCTCTACATGTAGCTAGCTTCCTAGGGAGACCTGACCTGATCAAGCTATTGGTTCAGTTTGATGCTGACCCCGCACTGCTGGATGTAGACGGGAATTTAGCTATTGACCATGCCCGCGGGAGTGTGAGAGAGATCCTGGAGAGCTTTATGAAGAAGAAAGGTATTGATGAGGCTAAACTGAAGGAAATACGGAAGAGTACAAGAAAACAGATGCATACAGAAGTACATAACATGACTCAGCAAGGTCAAGACCTAGATCTTTATAATTCAAGAGGTGTAACACTACTGCATGTGTCATCTGCTAACGGATATTACGAGACTGCAAAACTGTTGGTTAGGAGCAAAGCTAACATAAATATACAAGACGATAAGGGGAATACTCCATTACATTGTGCATCTAAATACAATCACCCTAAAGTTGTTAAACTACTACTCAATAACAGTGCTAACCCTCTTATACGTAACTTTGATAACGACACAGCTACAGACCTGGCTGAAGAAGATAGTTTGAGAGAAATGCTACAAGATGCAGGTCTGTCATTCTCTGTAACAGCTAGTGGAGTAGTACAACCTGTAAAATCTCGTCTCTCTACTTCAGAACACAGTGATGTAGAGATTATAGGAGAATCTGAGAATAATCCTCATCACGTCAGCAAGATGGTTATTGGTATGAAAATGAGTTATAGCAAGCAGGAAGAGTTGTTTGAATACGAAACTTTGTCAGACAAAGATAATTACCTGATTAATGAAAATGATTGTGAGAGGTCTCAATCTGCTTGTGACAGACTCAATGCTAATAAATCTATCACGAGAGCTCTCAAACAGAAACCACAGCTCCCCGAACAGTGTGGTTCTGATGATCTAGCTACTCTCTCCAATATGTCTGAAGATATTGTACTGGAGGAATTAAGACAGCGTTATACAAAGGATCAGATATACACATATGTAGGAGACATACTTATTGCTATAAATCCATTCAAACTACTGCCTTATTACACTCCTAAGGTGAGTAAGGAGTACTTCCTACTGCCCAGCAGACAGTCTATGCCTCCTCACATCTATGCTGTAGCTGATATAATATTCCAGGATATGAAGAATATGAAGCATCCTCAGTGCTGTGTTATCTCTGGGGAGTCAGGAGCAGGAAAGACGGAGACTAGCAAGTTCCTGGTTCAGCATCTTCTAGCTAATACCCCCTGTCTCGAGCCGTCACTAAACGTTAAGATACAACAGGCCTCTCCCCTGCTGGAAGCTTTTGGCAATGCTGTCACCGTTATGAATGACAACAGTAGTAGATTTGGGAAATATTTCGAGATTATTTTCAATGGTCAGGGCTCTGTGACTGGTGCTTTCTTCCAGGAGTACTTGCTAGAGAAATCTAGAATAGTCCACCAACCCAGGAAAGAACGTAACTTCCATATATTCTACATGATGTATGCCGGGTTGTCTGCTGAAGAAAAGGCTAGATTCAGACTCAGTAAGCCTACACAACATCGCTGTCTCACTGCTAACGGAATGAGTCTAGAGGGTGTGTTTAACGAGGATAAGAGAGCAGAGTTCCAAGAAGTAAGAGACTGTCTGCAAGCTATTGGATTCTCAAAAGATGATGAAATATCCTTACTCAATGCTCTAGCAGCTGTACTCCATCTCTGTGATATTAACTTCATCCCTGAGGGCACTAATAAGGCAGCTAAAGTTAAGAACACAGACGTGCTAGCGAATGCGTGTCATCTGCTGGGTGTAGATTCACAGGAACTCGGTACCTCATTGATAGAGGATACTCATGTCATCCATGGTGAGCAGACCGTCAGACAGAGGAATGTGTTACAAGCTGAAGACTGTCGTGATGCATTAGCTAAGGCTCTCTATCAGAGATTGTTTGGTTGGATCGTCAATAGCATTAACCATCTCTTGTCTCCTATACAACAACTAGACAATAATCCTATGAAGATAGGTATCCTTGATATATTCGGGTTTGAGAACTTTGAGAGGAATGGATTCGAGCAGATGTGTATTAACTTAGCCAATGAACAACTGCAATACTATTTTAATGAACATGTGTTTGAGTACGAAAAGAATGAATGTCAGAAAGAGGGGGTGAGTACTGCTGCTATCAAGTACACCAGCAATAGACCTATATTAGATTTGTTCCTGGAGAAACATAAAGGAATTCTAGCACATATTGACGAAGAATCTAAGTTTAATACTTCTACCGATAAATCTCTGGCTCTATCACTACACCAGGGACACGGGAAGAATCCCAGAGACCTATATATAGCACCTAGAGATCTGGGACCCACGTTCAGTGTTGTGCACTATGCAGGCATCGTTAAATACGACATTAATGGATTTCTAGATAAGAATAGAGACACTTTAGCTCAAGCACTGCAGATGACTATGCGTACAAGTTCTTGTATTTTGTTGAGAGAGATGTTTGGAGCTAAGTTGTCACGAACTGGCTCTGTACAACCTTCTCTCAGACAGAAGAGTGTCAGGAAGGAACAGTCTCCATTTGCCTTCTTTAAGAGGAGAATGTCTAAGGAAATTAGTGCAAGTAAACGTCAGAAGAGAACCAAAGCCTCAGACACACGTTCACGAGGTCCCAATACAGTAGCTTTTCATTTTAGAAATTCTCTCCAGGAGCTGATGGAGAAGATGTCACAAGGGACTCCTCACTTTATCCGCTGTATCAAGCCTAATGTAAGGAAACAGCCTGATGCATTTAATCCTGATTATATCCTACAGCAGCTCAGATACACTGGAGTTATGGAGACCACAAGGATACGGAGACAGGGCTACGCTACGAGACTTACATTCACTGAATTCATCAAACGTTATCCTGCTCTCAGAGCTACTTACCTACCTACCAAAAGCGGAGCCCCTCACTCTGCTGAGGCTAGAACTATCCTAACCAAGCTAGAATTGAAGGACTGGGAGGTTGGTAAGACCAAACTATTTCTCAAATACTACCACACAGAGCAATTAGCTCAGCATGAAGAAGCTGTCATGAAAAGGTTTATACTTTGTCAGAAGATGATTCGGGGGTATATTGCTCGAGCTAAATATGAACGACTTTGTGATCATAGAGTCAGACAGATGGTTGTAGTTAAAGTGTTCTTGGAAACTATCCCTAACAACCTGAATGATGTACTGCTTTGTCAGGAGAATCTACATGAGATTGACTTGGACAGAGAAGTACAGAAGTTGGAAGAAGAGAAAAGGAAAATACGTGAGGAAGAGGAGAGATTGGAAAGGGAAAGATTACAGAAAGAAGAGGAGGAGAGAATAGAGAAGGAAAGATTACAGAAAGAAGAGGAAGAAAGGATCAGATTAGAAAAAGAGAAACAAGAAATTGAGGAAGAACGTTTACGACAAGTAGAGGAAGATCGTTTAAAAGAGGAACAGAAGAAACAGGAAGAAGTGGAAATCACTTTTCTTTCAAATCTATGTACAGAAACTGATACCAAAGAGAGTGTAAGTGAGAAGAAAGAACATATTGTAGCTACTAGAAAAATATCTTCAGCGGAAACTGACGTCATCCAGAACTTACAACAAAAGATAATTTCACAACAGAAATTACTCCAACAACTACTCGAGCAAACAAAGGAGACCCCTGACAGCTCCGATCCTCTAGCAGATGGTAGAGGAGAATCTGAATCAACAGAAAATCAGCTGATGGAGATTCAGAGCAAAATTGAAGAACTAAGCGTCAACAGAAAGGAAGAGCAATTTACTGACAGTCTACTTATCGAAGACACAGGGTTACCTAAACAAGAGCACGAAATATCTGAAACTGATAGAATGTTGTTAGATATTGAACAGAAACTTAAGGAACTCGATCTAACTCCAATTCTACCCCTTCCACAGGAGCCCGTTCAATCTGATCCAATCACTAAATCTCTCCCCCCTCCCTCCTCACAGAATAATACCCTAGCGGAACAACTCCGAGACCTAGAGTGTCAAGAAGCTCTCGCAACAGGCACATCTCTTCCAGACGGTATTGACTCCTATCTACTCGATCCTCCGCCTCTTCCAGTCAGAACTACACCTACTCTCGAAATTCCCTCTCAATCCTTTGCTAAGGCAGACAATAGACTGAAAGCATTGGATCAAAAGCTAAATCTACTACAGGACAAAGAAGATCAGTTAAAGAGGTTAGACTTACAAGATCTATTGGCAGATACACAAAGCATGGATCAGGACATGACTCAGGTTAGAATTAAACGGACACAAAAGAGTATTAGGATTAAGCGAGGCCTGAAAGAAGTGAGAGATGAACAACAGAGATCTCTGTTAGAGAAACAATATCAAGAGGTTAAGGCAGAACAAGCTATGAGGAATAAAAGGATTAGAGAGCAACAGATTTGTATCAGTGAAGATGAGAATATTCTCCAGCAGAGAAGTAAAATGGCTAATGACGTAGATCTGACTAAAGAAGCAAACTTCCTGAAGAAGAAGGGAGAGTTGATTGAGAAGAGGCTTGAAATTAGCAAGAAGCAGGAGGCTGGAGAAGATACAGGACATTTAGTAACTATTCTAAATCAAAAGGACGGTATTCTCAGTCAGCTGTTATCCCAGCTACAACAAGACAAGCAGAAACGTTTTCAACAGGAACAAATGGAAATAAATCGTATTAAGGGGGAGAAAGAGCTCCTGGAAGAGGCAATGAGAGAGGAACAACTGATGCGATTACAAGAAGAGAAATTATTGGAGAAGATAGAGCATATGAAAGAGCTTGAAGAGGAAGAGAGGAGAGTAAGATTAGCGGAAGAACAACAACTAATGAGAGAGATTAACATTCCTACTTCACCAGTTCTAACTACCTATGAGAATAAGGATATCGGATCTTCTGATCTAGAACAGCAGTTATTCGCTTTAGAACAACAAGAGAAGATCCTGATAGAGACTGCTCCTTCTGTCTTAAAAGAAAAGAAAGAACAAATGAAATCAGTTGAACAAAGGATTATCTTACTGGAAAAGAAAGAGCAAGATCTGATAAAACAATTAGAAGATAAGGCAGCTAGAGAAAACGAAGAAGCGAAGCGAGTGCTAGAAAAGCAGAAGTTGTTACAACAACATGAACAGTTGCTTAAGAGGAAGGAAATTGAGGCTGAGATAGAATCCCAGCGCTCCTTCATGCACAACCAGCAAGATGCATTGAAGAGACAAGCAGAAGAGATGGAAGAGATGCAGCGTAAGCTAGCTGCTATGGAGGAAGATGTCAAGACTAAGAGGGAAGAGGCGATAGAGCGAGATTTGCAAAGCAAACAGAAAGAAGAGGATGTGAAGCAGAGAGAGGAAGCTATATTGGCTAAGGAACAAGAGATACACAAAATAGAGGAGGAGTCTAAGAAGAAGGAGCTGGAGTTAAAACAGCAGGAAGAAGATAAAATTGAGAAACAAAAAGAGACAGAGAAAGAGGAGGAAGAGAGGAAGAGACTAGAGTTAGAAGAGAGAGAAGCTAGCTTGAGAGCTATGCAGGAGAAATTAGAACAGCAGGAGATCTCACTGCAGTCTAAAGTAACAGAGTTTACAGACAGAGCAGCTACTCTACCACATAATGACTCGATTACATTGCCATATATACAGCAGGCTCAGACCAGCACTCTCCCCACTCGCTACATACAGGCTGCATCTAATATACGCCGTCCTAACAGTACAACAGATCAGCTCGTGCAGCCTCCTCCTCCCTCTAGGAACTCCCATCTCCCTCCTGCTCTGGATTCTCTCCCTATTGCTCCAGCCATCTCCTTCCCTACTCCACCCCCTCCTTCCTCTATGGTACCAATAGCCCCGCCTCCCTCTAGCAACATAGTAGCCCCTCCACCCCCTGCCTCTGCCTACCCCATTGCTCCTCCACCCTCCAATTCCCCTAAAATGGTTTTCCCTTTTCCCTCACGCAATACTATCCCACGTCCCCCAGCTGACCTCCCTGAGGTTGTTGCTCAATCGGGAGTGTTCCGGGCAAAGAGAGACTCAGTTGGTTACATTCCTCCTCCGGGCCATCCATTTAATCCAGTCGGGCTAGTTATGGACGCTACCAACACGTCTATCGTCTCAGAGACTGCTCCTCTCGTAGATTCAAGAATACCTGCACCACCTCCTAATCTACCAACTGTAATATGTGATCAGACTGGTCCCTCCCTCCCCAGGTCTGGAGGTATCACTAGTGAGCTCCTCTCAGCTCATACAAAACTCAAAACCTCACAAACTCCAGTCGTAGTTAAGAAACCTAAATCTAATACTCAGAGCGACCTAATGGCTGCTATTTCCTCTGGAATTAGACTGAAACCCAGTCCGGGGCCTCAGCGCAAAGGTGAAGAGACTCATCAGAAGTCATTTAGAGACCATCGTGTACTCACGTCTGGCGAAACAGAACCAGAACGAAAAACCTCGATACCACCGCTTATTGCAACCAAGCCTCGTAGTGGTAGTATGTCTGATCTCTTGGATACTGTTCAGACCACTAAGGGGAAGTATAACAGACAGGGTAGGTTAATCACTAACCAAGTGAGTAATCAGAAAAAGCCCATTCATAGCAAATCAACAGAAGTTCTAGATGAATCTCCTGCAACATCAGCTGATTCCACTCCTGTCTGGATGAAGAATCTAAAAGAAAGGAAAGCTAAAGAGCAGGAGAGGGAACGAGCTGCTGCTGGAGCTGAGAGACAAGCTGAACTAGATGAACTGGAGAGACTAGCCATTATGCCGGCCTGGAAGAGAGAAATAATACTCAAGAAGAAAGGATTGAATCCCAAGTGAAGGAGAAATATCCTCTTGTATAGGAATTTCGCATTTATTGTTGTTTGAAAAATTGAGATTGTGTAGATACTTTTCTGGTGTATTACTTTTTGCTATTTACTTGTAATAAACTATTTTAACTTGCTTACGTGGTTTGAATCAGATTATAATACGCCTTATGAACATGACGGGGGGAACCCTGGATCGCTATGAGAATATTTCTTGCGGTGCATCCAAACACGAGAACCATGGGCTACGAACCATGCCATCAAGCCTGTGAGAACACACGAGTTTATCAGCTGCCCACTCCCCGAATAGAAGTGAATATAATTTTGGACTGCTGTCTAGCAGCACTACGATGTCGTTTGGACTTTACTGTTTTTACCTACCCAAACAAGTTAAAATGTAAGTTCCACTGAGTAAATACGAACTATGTTGTATATTACAGTAAAGCTGAGCTGCGAATGGGTCAGGCTTTATGGGTCATGACTCATGACCTATCAATAATTCTACTCATATACAGTGGAAGCCGCTTAATCGGGACAGCTCGGGAGTAAGGTTTTGTCCCGATAATCCAGACATCCATCCCGTTTGACCATGTAAATTTCTACTATTAGATAACTTCCGTTGACAAAAGCGAGTCTCAATTAACCGATTCCCGATTAAGCGGCTTCCACTATACTAAATTTGGAAATATAATTTATGCTTAGTTATATGTGTTATGATTGAAGAAGAGACACAAATTTATATTAGCGAAGGGTCTTCAAACGTTACGTAACGCTAAATTCCAGAAAATCTGATCCCCCTCCCTGTGTCACACTTTGCACTACAAAAATAATGGGACTGTTACGTCACAATACACGACCTATCCCTAGGTGTCGCTACGTAACTTTGAACATCTATTTAACTGTATTCTGTTAGAAAATTTATTGCGACTTAGGATGGGTCACGTTGAGTGACCCATTTGCAGCTCTGCAGTAAAGGCCTTTAGGATCATGTTAAAATTATCATTAGAAGCGCAATCCTTCGTAGAGTAGCATATCTAAAATCTGCTATAACGGTTTACATTTCGGCTGTCCATAGTAAACCGCCAACAATCCCCCTGCTACTAACATTAGAAATCCACTCTAACTGACTTTATATCGCCATATTCGAACTCATCGTTTTTTCCCTAGCAACGCAGAATGTGACCACATTCCATTCTCAAACTTATCCTAACCCCATCGAGTTCCCCTTGTTCAACGCTGCTAGGCTAGCTGAGTCTAGTTATACACATATCAATCCTCTAAATGATCTGTTAACACGATTTATTACATCGACCTCTGCGGTCCCTCAATTTTCCTGATATTTCTTACATATTTAATATGAATATACGGTTTATCGTCTGTTTTCTTTATTTATACATGTTATAAATTGATTCATTTCCAGTATTGCATATTCTATTCAGTGGGAAGAGGTTGATTGCCTCAAAAGGATACATGTGATAGTTGGAATTCCCAGAATACATTTTTGCATGTGTTATTAATTGGAGATCTTGGAACGTAAATAATCCCTGAGTTGATTATTTGCCATAGTTTTCAAGTTTGAGCCAAAATCTTTGGTAAAATTAACATATAAGTAATTGTTACAAGGTTTGAAAATTACATTCATAACTAGTAAGTACGTAATACATATTTAGAAGAGAATTTTATGGATTTCCAAATATTTAACGTAACCTCATTTATCTTTGTTTAATAGCTACTGGCTAACCAACTGGAGGATGAATGCTGGATTAGCTATCGCTATACTGTTATTTCACCTGGAATTATGTTTCTCTCAATGTCCTATATATTGCATTACAGATTCAACAGCTCAGTGTTACATAACTTCTAATAGTCCAGAGCTAAATGATAATTGGATAGAATCCTGTCATGATACTTCTACTAGGATACAATTTCTCAAAATATTTATAACAAATTATCCATATGCTACTCTACCAATAAACTCACCAGGAAACTTCTCATTGAATAATATTATCATTTATTTCTACCAACCTCAATCTTTAACTCTCATCTCCAGCACTTCTAACTCAAACATTAGCTCGTTAACATTGTCAGGTGAAAATCCATTCACGAATGGAGTGAAGGAATTCTTGTCTTACTTTTCTAATCTTATTTCATTGTACATTCTGAGCAACACACAACTACAATATCTTGAAGATGATAGCTTTATTTCTTTAACAAGATTACAGCTGCTGACAGTTGAAAGAGTGGGCATTGATATAATAGGAGATAATCTGTTTGTTGGTTTATCTGAGTTGGTAAGATTGGATTGGACTGACTCTGCCACTTCTCTGCTCACTTCTTCAGCTTTCTCTCATCTCACATCACTTCAGTATCTAAACCTACAGAATAATAAGATTGCTTCTATTAATTGTGACTTATTTCAGAGAATTTCTAACTTAGAACAAATCAATTTAGCAGGAAATGTACTCTGTAGCTTACCATCACAATCTTTCCAACAAATGCCCAATTTAATTCTATTAAGCTTAAAATCAAATCCAATTGTTTGTGATTGCAATATGTTTTGGCTAGAATATGCGGAATATTTCTTTAATCTAACTGTACTGTGGCCTTGTAGTGGTAATACTCTGTCTCCAGTTCAACAGGCTAGCAATGAATCCTATCAAAACGTGCTAGTTTGCTCTAATGGAACGAATACCTCTATGACGAATATAACTCAACCCAATCCACAAAACACAAAGTTAAATACTACAGTGAATACTTCTAACATATCAGTTCCTGTGATTAACAATACTATCCCAGTTAGCAACATATCTTTATGTTATAATATAACTGTGTTGAAGACTTTTGTAAATACTACCGCGATCTGCCAATCTTTCCTGGTGAATACTACAGCTCCAACCACAAATTATATTCACAACCTACCAAGTGCAAACATTTGTCCCAATACGAATAATTTTACTTGTAATTCTCCATCTCAACCCTGTCAACACACCTGCACTAACTCTCCTACTGGATTCAACTGCTCCTGTGATAATGGATTCTATCTAGAACCAGATGGATTCAGTTGTACCTCTAACATATTTCAGTGCCCAGCTGTCTACAGCTACTGCTCTGACTCTTCTTGTTGTATTTCCTCTCTCTACTCGTGTCCTCTCAACCTCTCCAACACGGTAGAGCTAGAGATGGGCGTTACTGTCCTACAGGCATCTCCTCTACAGGAAGTAGTCAACAGGTCTATCTTACTCTCTAGTGTAGATGATCAGATCTCTCTCAACCTGTCTGTATCTGTCAACTGTCAGGTGACGGTTCTAAGTTGTGAAGTGGACTGGCAGGAATGTTATAATACAGTTATGAATTTCACTATGTTAGAGTCCTTCTCTCTTGAGTTCTCTCTCCCTTCTGCTGACAGAGATTCTACCCTACACTACTTGCTGTTAAGTATAGAAGACACAGAGGATGATAAAGTAAAATTGTATGAGAGACTGCTGGTAATAATTCAGAACTCAAATCTACCAACTCTTTATACCCGATCACTTGTGAGAGCATCTACTGTAAACAGTAGTCAAGTGTTGATAGGAGCGGCTGTTAGTTCTCTAGAAGCTAGTCTGTGTTCTGATGTGTGTCCAAATGTGAGTGTTTCTCTCTTCTCTGTGGGACTAATTGAAGTAGATATCAGTGATTGGGAGGGTGTATCAATTGTAGTTGATTGTATCTTTCTACCCAGTCAGTATTGGATGAGTTATAACAGTTATCTGTTTTCCATTGAATGGAAGAATGTGAGTAGTGAGCTGAATGGGAGATATGAGTTAAGAGTGAATGTAACTGAATTGGTAGAAGTAACTGAATTCAGTATAGACTATCCTGCAGCAGACAATGCTTGTGAGGGTAGACTGGAGATGGGTGTGTATTGGGACTCGAGTAGTAATGGGTCTACTATATCTATCCCTTGCTCCGATCTATTTGGACCGCATAATGCTACAGAGAATGTAGAAGATCCTGACCAGTTGTTGATGGAACGCTCTTGTGAATCTAACTTAGAATGGTCTGGTATTACCAATGAATGTATATTTTTTGGTAGCATAACAAAGGTGTGTCTTTAATCAATAATTTGCTTTATTCTATTTTCTTATATTTGATATCCTCCCACATATAGATTCTATCATTCACTGCAGTTATTACTCCTTCTCAGCTGATATTCTCTCTTCTCTACTATCCTACTGTCGATTATACTTATCTATGTCTTAATCATACCAGAAGTCTACTAACTGGATTAGGAATTCCCATTCTGCATACGCAACGAAACTCTAATATTTTGAGTATTTGGTTTGACGCAACAAATGTGAATTTTGATCAAATCAACAGTTTTCCCTCTCCAGATCTTTCAGCTAACTTGTCTGCTTGCCTTACAGATTTTTCTCTTCATTTCATAACTCAATCTACTGTATGTGATTGTATCACTTCACCTGATGGATACATCCAGGAACTACAACATACTGTCTTGTGTACAGTACCTGCTTGTGATTGTAAAAGTAAGTAGTCGTATATATTAATTATACATGTACTACAGCTCTAAATCATGTCTGTATATTTACACTTACCTGTCTAATCGGGCACACATTGGAACAGCGAAAAATATCGGATTATGAAGGTTCAGTGACCTCTTTAATCCGAGACTCGTTGTCTTTGGGAAACTAAGACTAAATCACTATTATGTCTGTTTGTAAAGGCCAGTTTAGTTTAGTATTACTGATTATCTTAAATGGGTGATGGCTGATTAACGCTGTTCCGAATTAATCGGCTTACTAGCGCGCTACGCTTGCCAGTTCGCTGCGGACGGGAGGAAATATCCTTGCGCTTTGTCCCTTCTTTTAGCATAAGTAAGAAACAGTTGCACTAGTCGATGCTTTTGGGCTACGCGACGGGATTTACTCGCACTACGTGCAGGTTAATTTTTGCAGAAATTTTATTTCTTTTATTATCCATGGTCCATCAAAATTCCATTTAATGGCCTTCTGTCATAATACTGGAGCTGTTACGTGGCTTTTGGTTAGTTATCTCGAAAAATTGAGCCAGTTGTGAGTCAGTCATGATGATATTTACTAATAGATTTTCTTTAGACACAAAAAACATGGAAAATTCCAAGTAAACCATAAGTTATGGTGGATCAAATCAGGCCTATACGAATTTTACCGTGATGTGAGAGTGTCACGTCCGTGTATAGGTGTCTGTGCTAGGGCACACTGTTATACTATTTAAGTAGAACATCGTTAGTACGAACATGATTGATACGAATTTCTGGTTTGTACGGACCTATTTTGGGGCTCTTCAATAGATTATTTTTCAAATGACATCTGTAAATACGAATTTCGGACCGGGCGGGACCGTCCAGTCAGTCATGGAGGTAAGCCCGAGCCCATGTACAAAAGGATTAAGCTCAACACAAACCCTGTTTAAGCCCATATTTGAAATGGGCAAGCCATCAATATTAGAATATACTATATGTAAGAAGTATAACTTGTAATTCATATATACAAGACAAGAGAGTCTAAGAACTTTGATTATGACCAGGTATATAAGTATATATATTGCTTTTAAAGGATTGAAAGGCTTGGAAAGTGTTTGAAGCTGATCAATAAAGGCTTAAGTCCAAGTCCAGACTTATGCCCTATTACAAAATGGGCTTAAGCCCCTTTGCACTTTGCTCCGTACCTGGTTCGTACTGACGAGGTACTATCGATTATAATAAAGGAGTCTATAACAAATGTGATTTAGCGTAGGGTTCCGCAACCTGTCAAAAGAATTCTTCAATTCAATGTACCCTAATTGCCTTGTATCATGTACTTCATTTCATTTCCTTATCACGAAACATAATCATTAGTTCTTCCTATAGATTCTTCCTGCTCCTGTAACATAGGACTGTATGGAGATGGTAGCAATTGTAGTTTCGATACTGATGGAGATGGCTTACCAGATAATCTTGTCATATGCGGAGACTCTCTTTGTGTAGACATGTGTCCCAATCAATCAAGATGTATACCTCAAGCTAGCGAGGTTAGTGAGGAGTGTGAGGATGTATGTATACTAGAAACAGACTCATTATTCAATATAACATGGCCTTGTACTGCAGGTGGTGCTAACAGAGAGGTCTTGTGTCCGACAGAAGGTAATATAGCTTACAGACAATGCTTTACAGATGGCACATGGGGCAATCCTGACACATCATCTTGTGTATCTGATGCTTACGCTACCTTGGAAAAAACGGATGAGCTGGAAACGTTGCTAGATGTTCTCCTAGCTAAACCTCCTATGATGTTTGGAGATGTAATTATCACCCTTAACATACTGGAGGAAAAAAGCAGTAATTTAGACATGAATACAATGCAAATGGAATTGGATAATGTTTTTAGAATAATTAGCAATCTCGTATCAGACTCTAATATTAATCTACTTCAAGCTCTACAAGATGAGAGACCTGTAATTGAATCTCTATTGAATAGTACGGATAAGTTTGTTGAGAACTTAGCCGCACAAAACTGTACAACTACCAGTATACAATATGACAGAGTTAGGTTCAATATACTATCAGTTGGGGATACAGCATTGGGCACAAGTGTATCAGCTGGTAACATTATGATTGGAGAGGATAACCAGTCTCCATCAGTATCCATTATGCCTAACGGTGAGGTTAGCTGTACGTCATTTGTCGTGATTGAGAATCTAGCCAGTATTGTGACGGATACATCATCTCTGAAGTTTGGTAGTTCAGGATTGAACATTTCTGTATTTGAAGAGATAATTATCTTGCCTACTCTTGTCTCTCTCCATCTGTACAGCAATAACCAAGTTATCAGTGAGAAGGGAGGTGATCCACTAGCCACACTGAATTTCCCTATTGACACGTCTAGCATTGACCTGGATGTGTATCGAGTAGAAGTAGCTGTAGGCTTTCTTGATACTCAATCAGAAGTTCCCAGCTGGCAAGGTGGTGGGATAGGTCTTGTATCTGGCAGTTTAGAAAGTACAATCTTGGTAGAGGTCACTCACCTCACTTCTTTTGCAGCTATTCTTGGTATCAATAGCATCTCTCCCACATCTACAGTATTCCCCATCATCACATACATTGGCTCAACTATCGCTATTATCTGTTTGGTACTGAGTATGATTGTTTATGTTATCTTTGAATATCGTCTTCTTAAAAAGATTTATCATTTTATTCTTTTCAATCTAACTTTATCGTTACTTCTCTGCTATGTGGTGTTCATGTTGGGTGTGGAGCTAGCCTATGCTAACTTCCTACAGTTCATTCCGTGTAAGATTATTTCGTATCTCATCAGTTATCTAATTTTGGTAACATTCCTATGGATGCTAATGGGAACTATTGTTATCTTCATGATGACAAAATGGCCGTACTACAAAATCAATGTTAAGTATAACATTCTGTTCTTCTGTATCTCTTGGCTCGGTCCCCTCATTTACACTCTAATCACACTTACTTGGTTCCATGCCTACAGTATCTCTCCACCTTTTGATACAACTGTAGTGACGTCACCTGTAGAACCTATGCCTGGAGTGTGTTGGATACACACTGATGTTTCTACTAACATATCCACCTTATTCGTGGCTATTCCTGCTGTTATTATCGCAGTGTCTATATCCTGTATTGTGATTGTTGTGTGTGTTTTACTGAAATGTGTAAGGAGAGATGAACCAGAGATTTCGAGATCTACTAGAGCTATTATTCGTATGCTCATTACCATTTCCATTTTATATCCTTTGATTTTCATTGGCTGGTCTTTTGGCCTTCTAGCCATAGCGATAAAGTTGAGTGTGTTATTCTGGTTCTTTGCCATATTCGCATCTGCTCAAGGAATAATATTCTTACTTGTTATTCTAGTCCGTTCGGGCATCTATCTATCTATGGCAAAGCTCTTGAGGAGGGTAATTAGACGGTTTCGTCCTGAGAGTCAACCCCCTGTCTTTACCCAGTCATCTTTGGCTAGGCTACTGGATGATGACGTGCTTAGGCGTAGCACTCTTGCGTTAGCGAAACAACAGGGCCTTATCTCACCTATAGTAGAAATTGATGAATTGATGGTATTCCTGGAAGAAAAGCCTTGGCAGAGTCAAGGTAATCCAGCAGCTATTGGCGAAGTGGGATTGGAATATTTGCGTAATCAATTGGCACCGGGAACGGAATCAGAAAAGCCTGGACTTTCGCCTCTTTTTGAAATCACTCAACTCATGACATTTCTAGAAGAAAGTGCATTGGAAGAGAGAACTAAAAATACAGTTATAACTGACCTCAGCGCATTGGACTCTTCAATCTTCTTCACTGACCCAGAAGCTATTAAAGCAGAAGATACTCACTCTAGAGATATTATTTATCAAGGAAACGATCCATTTGCTGACACAATATTTATTTCAGAGAGTGATGCGAATATTCAGTTACCTAAAGTCAAATATACAGATGAGGTGAATTGGGTAGAAGCTAACCCTGATACAATATCCTATGAAGATAGTCCCCTACGATATCAAGCAGAACACAAGAATATCGGTTATGATATCCCTAAATTGCTTGAAATAGAAGTTAGCCTTCTTGAATTACAGAAAACAATAGCACAGGTTGATAATGCATCAACAACTCGAATAGCCCCTAATCAGGTAATAGAAATTCAACCAGATGAATTTCCAACTCTCAAGTCGGTAATAGAGAATCCACGAACCTTAAAGGAGGCTATAGTCCCACCACCAATTCTAGAACACGAATTTAACGTTATACAAGATAAAGAGGGGAATATAGCTTTTGATAACATAACCTCTCAATCTTCTTTTATGAATTCAAGAATTTCAACAACCCAACTACCCAAAAGAGAAATTGTTGACTATATCCCACCCCCACAAGAAGATCCCACTGAAAGTCTAGACTTCCTGATTGACCAGATCGATGATCTGCTGACAGACATTGATAGCCCCTTAACAAAGTTATAAATTATCAATAATATAAATAATATATTTATTCAATATTAGATCAACGAACTATTTTCCATTTTTGCTTTATCGAAGCCCCCTTTCTATCTTATTTATTACTCTTGTTTTGACTTATTAATGATAAATAAAATATTCTTATCAATATTTTGTCATGGAGAACTGCGGTAGTGTAAATAGGTTCGTACCTCAAAAACATGTCCCTATAACCACTTTTTCTCACGATATTATTTATCCAGAATAGCAATGATTTGTGTGCATTGTTTGTAATCGAATGAGAGCCGCTTCCATAATTATACTCTGTTCGAAAGATACTTGTATGTAGAAAGTACTTATATTAACATATCATTGTCGAAAATCAATATACCTGTTTTTGGGTATCCCACTTTTTAGTTTCCAGAGGTTGACATGCCTGGTTATTTGGAACTATTTTTCTCCAAAATTCACTCAGCTCCCGCTTTTCGGTGATTAGACTTTGGCAACCCTGCTTGTTAGTTTATAATCATACTAATTTATGTATAGAATTAATCCGTCCCCATATATAGTATTTCATTCCGTCATTGTAAATTAATGGAAAATCATTTTCAAGAGTGTTTTAGACGTTTCTGCAGTATATGGAGACCTTTATAGTGGAATTTGTTAGCTGCAGTTTACATGATCAAACAGAATATATTCAATGGAAATTTTTTGCTCAATTCTTTACTTAACAAACCGTAGATAGGGACGTTTTCAGATTGAACGCTAAGGAACGGCGTTCCCCAACTATTTTGCCACGGGTACACCCATGCTTTCATCCAGGAGCGCTACGCGCGCATACAGGCACGTATTTACAAACAATTTGTATAGTTAGGAGCAAGAAAATTTGAGAGTTAGGCGCGCTATATACGCCTAATTTCGACGAATAATGTAATGGGTTACGTAACAATCATAAAGGTCAATTGAATTGTATTATAGTTTATAAGAAGAATTCAGTTGAATTCATTAATATTATAGAATATTTCAAAAAGGAAACCATTTATACTTAAAGGGAGGACGCTTGATAAATGATATGTAGGTCGAGTCCTAATACTACTGGTACTACATAGGAGAAAATTTAAATTTGCTAAGAGACAATGAATAAAGATAAATATACAATGTTAGGTCAACAGTTAATTATTAATGCACAATAAAGTATTTATATAGTGAAAGATTCTTGATGACACCTCTGGAATGTACTATTAACAGTATTCTATGTGATAGCTGTATGGTTTGCTAAAATTTAAGTTTGATGCTTCGAAATTTAAATAGTCTAGGCCGTAAGTCAAATCGAGAACTCATTTAAGCCCGGTACATATAAAAACTGGAAGAAACCCTGGGTACACCGTTCTCCTAGTCGGTGACCTACCCTCTGAAATAAGTATGTTTCTATATTCGGCCAGTATTCTTTCACATGTTAGCAATCTGACACTAGGCCAAGTCCGAAAGGGCTTAATCCCATTACATACAGATGAATTGAGTTTTAATAGTATAGTTTGTAAAATGAATTGTTCATGATGTATTCAAAAGATTTATTCATGAACTAGCGCGCTTCGCTTGCTAGGTCGCTACGCGACAGCTTAGTGCTCCAGAGGATCAGGGACATGCCCCTGGGAAGAACACTAACAAATATCCCTGAGCTGCACCACCAGTCAGTCGGCTGGAAATTTTGTAATGAGCAACGTCAGGTCTATATTTAATACCACGCCACTGATGGGTGTCATAACAGGGCCGTAGGAACCGGTGCGGCGCTCCTTGCACCAATAATTCAGAATTTCTATTATTATTAATGGTCAGATGTGATGAATGCCGCACTAATACAATGTACCTCGCCACACCAATAATTTTTACTTCCCGACGTCCCTGCATAAGATGAGATTCTTTATTTTAACTAACTTTCCTTTTGTTATACATGTACATAACATTAATACGTTTATACAAGGGGCAATTATTAAAATACGACATTCAGAGTAAAGAAAACTTGGCAAATCTGAAAGGATAGGATATAGACAAACAATCAACAATCGTGAAGCTCATTAAGATTAAATCAAACATACATTTATCCCATAAGATATCTTACTCCGAATGATGAAGCACGTAACACATTTATTTATGATAATATCCAGATGAGGCAAAACGATCCAGGTTCCGAGTGAGGTTCTAACGTAATCAGTACGTAATACCATCAATATGTAGAAACAGTACTTAGATCACGTTGTTCTAATTAATTAAGGTTTAATAAAATATCTTACTCAAGATCTGTGAGTAAATATGCCTTACTTAGAATATGCGAGATCAATTACACTACGTCATGTATGTAGAATATATTTATCTGAAATTAATTAGTTTTGTTTTGTTATAATTATTAGGTTAACAAAGTTCTTGAAATGTCTAACAAAATTGACAAAATGCCTAACTAAATTAAGTAAATATCTAACAGAATTGCAGGGCTCTCAACTCTCATGATTTCGGGTCTACAAATACTGCAGAATCCCAGGTCTTTTCATATAAAGCTAATACTAAATTGCACGATTTCGAAGCTTTCCAGGTTGAGAGCCCTGGAATAGCCTCTACCAATATTAATGAAATGTCTTTATTCCAAGTTCGTTAATTACGAATTTTTATGTAATAAAATATCAATTTGAGCGGAATTAGTTCAGCCTGGGTTGTGATGAGCGGACTTCGTTATAACAGGCTGAAATGCAATTGATTTTGACCTAAAGGGGATAACAAATAGCTTAGTTATAAGCAGGTTTAGTTGTATCCATCCATCTATTTTGTTATAAACGAAGTTTTATAATGTAATTAGATGGAAGGATTTACGGACCATTGGACCAAATCATTATAAGCGTTGTCTCTTTGCAGTATCCGACTCGGTTATAACTGGAGTTTACTGTAATAATCCATCTGAACAGTACTTACAGAGCTACAGTAGAGTAAATACTCGCAAACCGGGCGGCTTGGAAAATAGTTGAGGCCCGATTTGCGAGTGATTTCTTACGAAAAAACTCAATCAGAGAGGCGTGCCCCAATTTGCGACTGCCTACTGCATAATAATTTCATTAGATAGATTATATTCTACCTCTTAATTAAATAACTAGCATACTTAGCTACTTAGCGTATATATCAAATTTGTTAGACTAATTTTGTTAGACTTTTTCATTAAATTGGTAAGACATTTTCACTAATTTTGGTAGACTTTTAAGTAAATTTTGTAGAAGCAAATCTGTTAGACATTTCATCAATTTTGTTGACCTAACAAATATAACTCTTATATAAGAATATAATGTTATACTCTATTATATAATTTACAAACATGTATACTTTTACTATTTTATCTACTATTTTTATCATCATATTTCTACCAATGAGTTTATATTGGACAATCGTATTTCTACGAAGAATCCATCAGAATAAGATATACAAGAGAGGGGCAGCTTATAATATAACGGATACAAATTCTGGTTACATTAATGCGCAGTATTGCTATCATTATCAAACTGAAATCTTGAAGTACGTTTTCTTTATCTCGATCAACTGTGCTGAGACATTAAGAGCTGTTTGTTTCTTTGTCCAACAACTAATTGTTGATCACTTCGCATTAAGTTCTGAATATCAAAATTATTATTTTGACAGAATCGGAAATTGTCGAGATGTAAACGATACTTATATACTTCTCCTACAAACATTTCAGTCATCCATCGAAACAATGAATGTAATTAATTCCATAGGTAACTCAATAGATATACTGATATTTTGCCTGGGAATTTGTTTAATGAATTACCTTACCAAGAGGATAAAGAAGGTAGAATACCTGTATGGAGTCTTCAACAATAAAAGGTTTTTATTCGCAACCGTTATACTATGTGTCATGATAATTATACTATCGAGTATATACCCACTACTCAATATAGGCAGAATATTATTCATTTTAACTTCAGCTGTCTATTTTGGTATTTTTGTTAAAACAGTGAAACAATTCAGAGTCACACTCAATATAAGATCAATACAATGTCTTACGCAATACGGAAATAACAAAGAAGAGTTAAAACAATGTAGATACTTCGAATACACTTCAACTACCATTTGTACAGGATTTCTATTTATTATCTTATCCATCGCTCTAGGTAATATGATCGACGTATTTATTAGTATGCTATTCTTCAGTAAATGCTTTTTCCCATTCAATTCAGATATATACGAAGCATACGATCCGATCCTTAAGACTGAAAAACAGATTGCATTACTAACATCTATTCTAAAGCCACTTAACATATTATTAAATGTTATTGGCGTTTTCGGATTAATTATGTTGATTTCTCCGTTCATACTGTGTACCCTTCACAGTTGGTACAGACTGGCTTACAAGGCGATTAGAGGGACAGGTTTATACAGAATAAAAGTGCATGAACTGAATGAAAGTTTAATAATTCATCATTAGAAAGAATGATAAATTACATACAGTTCGCATATTAGCAACCAAAATTCGTGCAAAGTACGAGTTGCTAATAAGCGAACTCCACTCTACTATTTATTCGAGCATAGTTATTATAACTGTTAATGTTGATAGTATTACACGAAATTCTAGAAACCTCTTTACTACTTAGATTTGAATACTTTATTAATATAATTAGTATTAATTAGTTAAATAGATTTTAATATCTAAGCTGTATAATACGCCTATACCGTATTATACGTATTATACGTATTATACGTGTAGGTTGACCTCGAAATATGAGATTTTGGCATTGTTAGACTTGTATAAGTCACATAATTATATGGTATTACATAATTTGGTTAACTATGCTGAGATTTCTCATTAACAATTCGAGAACTACTGTTTTGATGCAAAATAATGATTGCAGAAATTAGCCCCTAATAGAATTTACAGCACCAAAATTGTGGATTGAACGTATTATACGTATTATACGTAATACGTAATACGTAATACGTCTTCATTGAAAAACGTATTAAACAACTTAGTTTAATAGAAAGTGTTTTTCAGTAAAACCCTTGTTAATAAGAACAACGGACAGGTAAAATTTATTCGCCTTATCCGGAAATTCGTATTAACTTTGTTCGTATTAGGACGTCCTTTCCTCCAAAATGGATTATCAATTCTTGTAATAAATGTATATTAGAATATTTTCTAAAATTGAATGAAAAATTGATGAACAAATTCGCACAGTCAGAAAGTGTATTGAATACAAAATTCAATGATGATTAATATTAAACTATAAGTCAAAAAACAAATTATTTTCATTAAATGGCCGGTTTATTCGGAACCCTAAAGTGTAGGCCCGAAGCCCGCCAAACTCCTTTCTTCAGTAGCGTTACCTGTCGTTTGAACAACCCCTAATATCTCTCAGAATATTAGAACACTCTGTTTCTCTCATGTTATTTTGTTCAACGGTTTCAACCTGAACTATTACCGTATTTCCCTTTACTATTTCTGTATTCAATGATCTCTCATTTTTCTTTAACAATATTATATCATCAAAGATAAATGGCAAACTCCTTTCTTTTGAAATCTTTAGCTTGTCATAACACAGCTTTATCCCACTTCAGGAGTACACAATACTCCAGACAGCAACATCGCTTATTTTCTCAAGAAGTTGTCCATATTGGTAACATTTCAAAATTTGTCCATCCTCCCAAAAACCCTTCTTTAGTACCTTCTGGCTTCCTCCCTCCTGGAGGTGTTAGCTTCATCAATGGCAGTCTAGCCGAGCACCTGAGATGGTGTATGCAGAAAGACCTCTTAGGACAAGACATGTTTTTGGTGGGAGGAGCGGGTCCTGCTAGGCGTGAGGTTGCGTTGGCATACTGTGAACTGACAAGTAGGGAAGTTGAGTACTTGAGTTTGAGTAGAGACGCTACTGAAAGTGAACTGAAGCAAAGAAGAGAAATAGTAGACGGTAGCGGGATTTATGTGGATCAGGCAGCCGTGAGAGCAGCACTGGCAGGTAGAATACTTGTGCTAGACGGGATAGAAAGAGCGGAGAGGAATGTTCTACCCCTGATACACAATCTACTCGAGAACAGAGAGATGCGACTAGAGGATGGTAGGATCCTCTTGGCACCTGACAGGTTTGACAAGCTACAAGCAAGTCTGTCTGCTGGTAGGTTGAAAGAGATGGGACTTGAGAGAGTCAGTGAAAACTTTAGAGTTATAGCTCTAGGTCTGCCCGTTCCACCCTACAGGGGTCACTCCCTCGATCCTCCTCTCAGATCCAGGTTCCAAGCCAGACTCATTCCAGAGATTCCATTCCAGGAACTTCTTACCTCTTTAACTAATACTCTCTCCCAGCTGTCTCCTAATCAAGTTAACAACTTCCTATCCATCCTCTACACACTACACAAAATGGATATTAGCAATATTAGCGCCGGAGCTAATCTTAAAATTGACATTCCATTTCATCAGGTAGTATCTATGCTACGTGACGTAGAATCTGGTAAAATGAGCTATAAAGGCGCATTAGATTATCTGATCCCTCTCCATCAGTATGACTCTAAGCTGAGAGAAGTAGTAACCTCCTTATCTAAGAGATTTAACCTACAGCTTCGTACTACTCCTACCACACAACTGGACACTGTAATCTCACCTTACTTACAGCACAACATTGTAATGACACAGTATCATGCTACAGCTTTACATGAGTTAGAGAGGCTATGCACTATGGGAGATATAGCAGTAGTAGGCAGTAGAGGGAGTGGTAAGTCTCTGCTAGTTGACATCCTATCCCGTCGTGTTAACAGAGATACTACTGAGATATTCTGCTACAGAGACATGACTGCTAGAGATCTGCTACAACAGAGGGTTACAAATATTGGTACTGGTAACACAGGCTGGAAGAATGCTCCATTGATAGAAGCAGCTATTAAAGGGAACATCGCAGTGCTGGATGGTCTCCAAAGACTGGATGTAAGTACTTTAGCCTCCTTACAGAGTCTAGTCACTCACAGATTCGTATATCTACCAGACGGATCGAGACTGATACCAGCTGATCAGTATAACAAACTGATTAAGGAGAATCAGCTGACAGAGAGTGATTTGTCTGAACAGAGAGTTTATCCAGTACACCCTCAATTCCGCATCATAGGGATTAGTGAGCCACCTGCTCCCACTCAAGTCACACCAAACAAATGGCTAGGTAGTGAAGCGCTAGCTATGTTCAGAATCAAATCTCTACCCGATCTGACTCCAGCTATAGAGCTCAGCATAATACACACGCTCTATCCTGAATTAAAAGGAAATACTAGTCTCTCTCAGCTGATTCAATTAATTAGCTCTCTGAGGGAGAATAAGAATGATGTTACTTCTCAATATTTAGCTCAGTCTCTTTCTACAAGACAGTTGTTGAGACTAGCCAAGCGATTAGTTGACACGGACACTCCTCTCCTGGAATTAGTTAAGAAGGCATGTCTCTACCGGTTTCTCACACCTCTAGCAAGAAACACACTAGAAGAACAGCTGATTAGACACAACCTCCATTCAACTGGTAGTGTAGCAGACACTGCTATCGACTGGAGTAGAGTAAGAACTGTACATAACCTGACTACAGAGGAGCTAGCTCTAGTACCAGATATACTGTTCTATGAGAATAAGCAGCAAGAGAGAGTACTCAGTGCTATGCTAGCTGATTATTTGTCTGGAGAGCATTTACTCCTGATTGGAAATCAGGGAGTGGGTAAAAACAAACTAGCTGATACATTACTACAGAGGCTGTCTCGTCCTAGAGAGTATATTCAGCTACACAGAGATAGTACAGTACAATGTCTGACTACTCAACCTGTCCTGAGAGAAGGGAGGCTGGAGTATTTGGACTCTCCTCTAGTCAAAGCTGTGAAAAAGGGCTATACACTGGTGGTTGATGAAGCAGATAAAGCTCCTCTACATGTCTCATCTGTATTGAAAGGACTTGTAGAGGGGCGTGGTATTAATCTACCTGACGGAAGACGGATTCTACCTTCTAGCTCTGTTAACACAGATACTAACGGAATTCCTGTACATTCAGATTTTAGAATGATAGTGCTGGCTAATAGGCCTGGATTTCCTTTTATGGGTAACAACTTTTTCGCTAGTATGGGCGATCTCTTCAGTACACACGCTGTAGATAATCCAGACTTCAATTCAGAGCTGTCTCTAATCAAGAGTTACGCTCCCTCTTTATCTAATGAAGTAATCAAGAGATTGCTGGCTGTGATGCAGGAACTTAGGACGATGGCAGACGAGGGAACGCTGAGGTACCCGTACTCCACCAGAGAGTCTGTAGCCATTGCTAAGCATCTCGCTCTTTTCCCTCAAGAAGGCTTAGCTAATGCGGTAAGGAATGTGTTTGATTTTGACAGTTTCGACAGAGATACTCAGAAACTGCTAATGCAGGTTCTACACAAACACGGCATACCTCTAGGTGCTTCTCCTAGCAACGTGAAGTTAGCTAAACAATCGCCTCTTCCTCCAGCTAGACACTTCTCTACATGGTCTATATCTGAACAGAAACAATCTCTACAAGCTTTTTCACCCTCTCCTCTCAAAACCAGCTCTCTCTTCACTCTCCCTGTCTCCAATAATCCTCTGGCCAGGAGCTATCACAGAGGGCAGGGATTCACAGAGATCGTAGCTTCCTGGTCTCTACCTATAGAACAGAGGAATTCTATTAATAACATTAAGATTGCTTCATCTACAGATGGAAATTCTGGTCAATACTTACACCTGATAGCTAATAACCCTATTACTCTCTACACAATGAAGCTAGCAGACAAATCGCCTGTTAATATAGAAGATAATAAAACACATTTATCATCTGATTCTCTACTAGTATCTGACCTATTCTTCTGCTACCCTTCTACGAGGAGAGAGGGATGGAGTCCTAACTTCAAATTATGTCCCTTGAGTGAACCTTACAATGGTCAGATAGTGTTATTCGAGTCTGAATCCAAAACATGGTTATGGCTAGATCCTATCAATCATTCTGGAAGATGGTTAAAGACAAAGACAGCTGTTTCTACCTTAGCTAACAGGTTTAGAATTAATCTGAGTGAGGAGGAAATTAACATAGCTGAGTGCTCAGAGGCTAATAGAATATACTCGTATACTAAGGGAGATTCTATTATGTACTGCTTTGACTTAGATTCAATGCTAGTACATAGACAACAATTCCCCTTCCCTATTGACTATATGATTCAACTTAAGAAGCAGAAATGGCTAGCTACTAGTGACAACAATGCATTTCTATGTACGCATAGAGACAGTAACTCTTATTTCCCTGATAAAATACACTCAGTTGATCCATCGAATACTCAATTGATTAATTCTGCTTTCAACGTGAAATGTACTAACAGTCAATCTTCTGACTCAGCTCAGTTAATCTGCTCAAATTCAAACATATATGCTGGCTACAGCACATGCAAAACTAATAGAAACACGATATCTACACATGACAGACCATCTCCTGCTATTGAGTCAGTTTCTTCTGCTATTCTGTCTCAAAGCAAATCAGTTCTTAATCTTATTTCCACTAATAATGGGATTAACGAAACTACACTAGAAGCTGTTGATCTGGATAACCTCACACTGACAGAGTACACTCTACCTAAACTTGATGCAATCAAGTACTTAAACTTGCAAGATACAACTGATTATTTGCTAGCTTCTGCTCCGTATACTGATGACGTAATAGTAACAGATAGATTAGGCCACGTGTTGCAGCTGGAACTGTCCCCCCGGTCTCTGGAGGCCTCTCTTGCTGCTTGGCGTGAGATGGTGGGGATAGGAACAGGAGATAGAGTGCGAGTGAGTAGAGAGAGGTTTAGTGGTGAGGATGTTAAGTACCCTAAGCACGGGCGTGTAGATCCAAAGAATGCTCCTCATGTAGGGGGCAACACTTGGGCTGGAGGGACAGGAGGGAGGGACACGGCTGGACTAGGAGGTAAGGGAGGCCCATATAGACTAGATGCAGGACACGACGTGTTTCAGCTATCAGATGAAGAAAAAAGTAATGTTCCCGATGAAGTTATGCAGGCTGCTAGAGAGATGGGACTTAAAGCTTTTAAGGAGAGAATGAAAGAGATAGAGATGAGCAGTCATGACGCTACTCTATATCAACAGTATCTCAGCAAGGTTCAGCCACAGATAACTGCTCTAAGGGAGACGCTCACGGCCTTACAAAACAAAGGCAGTGAGCGCGGTTGGTTACGACATCAGACTACTGGAGACCTCGATGATAGCAAGCTGGTGGACAGCATCAGCGGAGAGAGGAACGTGTTCGTGAGGAGAGGAGAAGAGGAGAAGGAGGCTGGAACACCTGATACTGAAGCTAGACGGATGAGACTTGTTGTGGATGTGAGTGGGAGTATGTACAGATTTAACTCTATTGATGGACGTATGGAGAGAAGTATGGAGTCAGTGTTAATGGTTTTGGATGCATTCAAAGGGTTTGAAGAGAAAGTACGGCTAGAAATAACTGGACATTCTGGAGATGACTCAAGAATAGAGTTTGTTGCTGATAATTCTGTTCCTGCGAATGAGAATGAGAGATTATTGGTGTTGAAGAAGATGCTAGCTCACTCCCAGTACTGTTGGAGTGGAGATACTACCTTAGAGGCTACTCAGAGAGCTGTGAGGGAGCTGGCTAGACAGGAGGGAGAACAGAATTACTTAGTAGTACTGAGTGATGCTAACTTCACTAGATATGGTATTAATGCAGGAGAGTATGGAGATGTTCTCATGAGCGAGCCAAGAGTTAATGCATTCGTCATTTTCATTGGATCATTAGGAGACCAGGCGATGATATTAAAGAATAGACTCCCAGTTGGGAAAGCGTATGTATGTATGGACACTAGAGATGTGCCTAATATCCTTAAGCAGATATTCGCTTCTTCACTTGAGTAGGGACTTATCCAGTCATAGTATTTTCAATATATTTTTGTCATTAGTAGTATTTCATATATATATATATCATCTTAAAATTCCTTGAAAAGTCCACAGCTTGCGTAAATATAGCCTATCCACTTGCCATATTTTCCTGAACCATGGATTACTTCAAGTCTATTAACCAGGTGCATGTGTTTCGAAAAATATTTATATTTTGAAAATCTGTCCGGAACTCCGGATAGTATTATGGTCCTCCCAAAATAGGGAGGTGATGATTTCTCATTTATTTGTGCATTATCAGTAATCACTTTGACATTCTCGAAATTACATGAATTGTCCAATTTTGATAGCATTTTATAATTTATCATTGAATAAATAAATATGACTCAAGGAATCTTTACCATTTAGGCATCAGAATGTTGCTTATAAAATATAATATTTAATTTCAATTTTTTTTCTTATCGGTTGTATTCAAGGGGATAATTATACAGGGTTTTCCGAAGACGCTCCTTGTTCTCCTTCCGAATTTCATACGCCTATATCCGAAAATTAGTGTTAGGGAAAAATCCTCAATTCTCACACTCCTAAATAAAATTGATCAAAAATAACGTGCCTAAGGGATGTCCGGCACTTCTAGATAATCCCTTGTTTGCATTGTTCACAATTTTCACTGGGTATTCTAGGTTTTCCCATATAGGAATTACCATAGAATGAAAATGATTCCCATTCCGACGCAAACCCTGCAAAATGATTTCATTCATGAATCTCAAGAGAATGCGCCTTGCTAAGACTGAATACTTGGGAATTCCCTTACCCACTACAACCCTGGTAAGTATAGCAGCCACTGCCTATTAACTATTCGTCTAATAGCAAAATCCGTCTACTGCCGGAATAGGTGGGGTCGGTTGAAGAATGAGTTAACAGACCAATTTTGAATTTTTGATTAGTGTATTTGGCCTCTAGCTCTGGTCATAACTGAACTTATCTCTTAGGTCAGGTTGTTTTCTCTCATTTCACTTCCTAGCCCATACTCACGTTACTATCAAATCGAATACGACAAACTGGTGTATAGCATAGAGTGCATGCATTATAGTAAAAATAATTATATATCCTTGCATGTATCTACGATTGACTTGTCTGGGTTTCCGCTTATTGTATTTTGACTACAACTACGTATCAGCCGCCTTTAATACTCTGTAGGTTATACTCGTAGAGTATACAATTCGATCCTCAGAATCTTACTTTTGGCATTTACACTTAAAAATTTGTTCTTACCCTGATCTAGAAAGGAAATAGGAGCGCGCTTCATTTTATCTGGAGCGTGCTCCATTTTATGGCCTGGAGCGCGGAGCGAGAGCCCCCACCGAATTTGAGGAACGCTTAATGCTGTGAAATTTTCACGCGATATTGTGAGGTGAAGGAATTTTATCGAATTAGTTTAATATTTATATGGCGTTGATGTGGTATTTGGCATATTAATACAGTATTATAATAGAGGGTGGGAATTATACCTTCGAATTAGTGTCTATCTTGACCTACACTTTGTAGGCAGCATTCTGCTATCCCTGGTTGTTGGATGATGTATTTGAGGCGATATTCTGTGAAGGGAAGGACTTTTGATCGTATTAGTTAAGATCCCTTCTTCACGAATTTGGTCAATATATTCCGATTTAATATTTTTTTCTACTTCCTACTCACATATTTTGGGTCAAAATCCTATATTCATTTGGTCTAATTCCAGCGTCTTATTAAAGGTAAGAACAAACGATGGGAAATGAATCTATATCCAACATTCTTTATAATCTCAGCATCAACATAAAGTAAGGAACCCCTGGTGTAAGAAAAACCGGTTTCGACTGTACCTTACTCCTTTCAACAATCATTTATCCTGAAGAAATAGCCAGTACAATTGCCTTTCCGTATTATAGTGGTTGTCTTTGGTTGCCGAATAGCATATTCAATCTATATACCTCCAAGTATAATCATTAATACAGTGGAACCTGTATAAACCGACACTTGCGTTGTGACATGAAAATTTTGCCGGTATAGCAAATTGTCGGATTACACAGGTGAAGTTGTATTTTCGGATGCTATTTCGGAACAGAAACACTGTCGGATTATACAAGGGCTGTCCAAAAAAGTTTTTACCAAATTGATGTATCAATTTACCAAGGTTGCAACCGAATAGTTCAATATTTGGTTGCCAAGCGAATATCAGAATTCGGTATTCGGTTGATGTAACCGAATATTATCAGTATTCGGTAAAGCAACTATTCATGAATACTGATATTCGGTCCTATCGGTTTCAACCTTGTAATTTACCTAGTTTCATAGTACTGTTTCGTAACAAAATGACTGCAATCAATACCTAGTTATTTTGTTACAGACATTCATTACAGCCTCTGTAACAATTGATATGTTGAGATTCTATTTTCGTATTAATGTTATACCTTGAATTTAGCGCGACTATAGCATTTGTTTGAATACCGATAAAGAAAAACTGGTTTCGAATTTACTTATAATGTATACGTATTCCTTTTATCACAAATCGGTTAAGAATTTTAGGACAACTCTTGTAGAAGTCTTCGGCTTATGCATGTGTTGGTTTATGCAGGTTCCACTGTATTATATTAAAATACAAGATGATCTAATGTCGTTTTTGCACGAAATATATATAATTTATCATCACAAAGTTCGCACGTTTCTGACTTATAACACAGACCATGGATGGCATATGTTTTGTCAAAACATATCCTTTCTCTGACTCGATATTCGTGGGAATTAGGTAAAATCTAGAAAACTATTTAAACCATCTTTTCAAATGTCTTAGATACCTCCAGGAAATAACGAAATGATAAAGTTGAATTGTTCAGGGATGATATTCGAAAGTCCCCATTTTAGATGATCCTCTAAGTGATCTTGATAATCTAACTGAGCAGTATTATAATATTCTATCTGAGCTTCTTGAAAATCATGCACCAAAATTTGTACGAATGGTTACCCTTCGCACTCACATACCATGGTTAACGGAGAAAACGGCGTTATGAATGGAAATGGTTACAATATGTGATTGAAATTGACCGCCAAAACTACCGAGCTTGTTGTAATAATTACCCTAAACAGCTTGAAAAAGCTATAGCAGATTACTACAGAGACCAACTAGCCTCCTGTAATTTCCGAGAGCTTTTCTTGAAGGTGAAGAAGATGTCACATGATACATAACTTCGAGTGTTTTCCCTCTGGTAATGATTAAGATATTGCCAATAAATTCATTGGGTGTTTTACCTGATATTCTGATTAAATTAGCAATTATTGTGCTACTAATATATCTGTTAAGATCCCAGAGTTGTGTGAATTTAGTTTACGTAAATATTTTCCAACCCCTTGAATATCCTGGCTTAAGAAAGATCATGCAAACCCAGATTTACACTAAAATTGGACATATACATTTTGGGTCAAAGATATGCTCCTTGGGTATGAATTTTTCTAAAGTGATTATCCACACCTTTTGGTGATTAATCATGATTTCTCACCTTTCTTTGTAAATTCAAATTCGTCTTAGAGATTAGGTTGTCAGGGGTAATTGGGTAAGTAGAGTCCGATTCCGATTTCGAGCCGACTTTTGCTTTGAATTTTCTGTTTTAGACTATATCAGAACAGATTAGCGCAGTGCCATTCGAAACGGCATACTTGACTTACTTTGTTATTTGATAATGATTCCAAACGAATGAAGATATGATTCTGCCACACTCCGCGAATAATCTCCTTTTTATCATTGTTGAAACGAAGTTATAAAAGGTGTGGAGGTTAATAATTGCCCTCTAGAAAACATCACTAATCCTCATCACTATCCAGAATATTTATCATTCCTTCTAAATCATTACCTCTGTATATTTCCATTACAGACAGGGTGTATACTTGCACTATCACAACGGTTGTGTGGAATGTGAAAATCCAGACTTGTGAAACATAACATACTGAGAAAAACGTTGCATTTGCGACCTGGTGATTTTCAAGAAGTTTGCACACAAACATTACATAACGCATCTTGGGAGTAGCATATAACATACCAAAAAGCTCTTGACACAGAAAAATGAAATCATGAGCATTGTGAAGAAGCATTCGAAATTTGGCAACCAGAGAAAAGAAGAGCTAATTATTATCACGAGCCAATACTAAGTTCAAATTTTACGGGCCAAAAGCTGAACTTAAAATTTTCCCCAGAATTAGGCTGAATATGATTCACAAAAACACATATTACTCTAACAGTCAAATTACCCATTGAATACTGAAACCAGTGGCGTTTGCTCCCTGGCATGATAATCCCCGGGACGCCCTCCTTGAAACACATTTGGCTTACACCAGTTGCAACAATGATAAATTCCTTATGTTAAATATATCTATTTGCTATTAGTTCATTTGTTTTAGGCTTGAAATAATAGTAGTTTTTTGCAAATGTAGACATGATGCGTTATCCATTATCTGCCATAATTTAATCAATACACCACCTGCTCTTTTATCTTTGAAATGTATATTAACTTTGGTTATATAGAAACTCGTTAATTAAATTGTCTAAGAGGTGGTACTGTTAATTATTCATTAGTTGTTATACGTATGTTACGGTAGTAGAATCCTCTTAAGATTTGATATCAGATAGTAGATAACATAATCTTATAACATCATACGAAAGCATTATTGAAATAGATGTACGGATATTCCATAGAAGCCAGATAGTTCATGAAAACAACCAGTAAAATGATGTGGATGATTGAAGATTTCGAGTCTATGTTTGAAATTTAATAATCTGGGGAGAGCCGGGGGCCAATTATTCGGAACTCTAAAGATGGTGAATTTCCAAAATTTATATTTAAATGTCGATTCTTCAAATTCGACATAACATATACCATATGAATCAAATGTTAGCTAATTGGGAAGGAACATTGACTCCTAACTTGTCTCGATTAAGCGGCTTCCACTGTGTAGTGAAAATTTACAAGTATAGGGTGGGGTGCGCATGACATCATCTTTCCCCACCCATTGTTGCCATTACAGCTTTTCTAGCATAATTATAGCATAATGAATATTCTGGCATATATCTAGCATAATTAGTATTTTGCATAGTGTTTTAGATAATATATTATGATTATTATCAACATCTGCTGGTATAGCTTGTTACATGGTAATATACAATTTGCACATATTGACAGTATTGCTAAATAAACAAATCTCTCATAATTGTACCCAGTGTGACTTTACTTTAGCGTAAATCTAGTTTATGGCATAATTCATGCATAAATTATACATAATTCTAGCATAATTCTGGCATAATTCTGGCATAATTCTGGCATAATTCTGGCATAATTCTAGCATAATTCTGGCATAAATTGAGTTATTTTCTGGCATAATTCTGGCATAATTTGTTTGGTAATCTATCTCTTAAATTCTCCTCATTCGAAGTGTCTGTCCAACACCTGTACATAGTTGTCAACTTTTGTAAATATCTATAAGATCAGTTGAAGCTAGTTTTGAAATGAAATGGATGGCAAATAGGATATCAACCCACCAATATGGCGCATTTTGTTCATTTCGTTATGAATCACTCTGATCATTTCAATTTCCCACGTAAAACTTAAAATGAGAAAGTGGAAATGAAAATGAGATTGAGTTCAAATACTTGGGTCTCACTTTGAATCCGTGAAGCTTGACAACTATGCTTATATGACACACAAAATTTATTTCAATTCTGTTCACCCTTCTCTGAGATGTGAGGACACACACATACACACGTTACTTTGATTAAAAAGATAATATTAGGAATATAATTCTATAGATATGTGAGTCAAATTCAAGCTATGAAAATATCAGAATCGGCCTCTACGCACCCAATAACCTATCACAAATTGTTGAAACCTAAGTTCATAGCAAACCTTTTATCCATGCATACGAAATTGTGAAAATATTGCCAATGGTTGCAAAAAGGTTATTCGATTAAGTATAAATTTATAACATTGTCAGCACAATGAAAATTAGTTGATTATCAACAACTCAGTTATTGAATGAGTTATCAGTTGGTCACAAGAAAATGTTTGAGTTACAGTAGAACTTCGTTAATACGTGCACCAAGGGACCGTCGAGATTTGTACTCCTTATCCGGAGTACGTATTAACCGCAGTAAAAACAATTGAATAACCATTGTACGGACTAAAATTATGGAAAATTCTGTTCGTCTTAACCAGAAATTTATCATTTCATTTTAACAAATTCTCTCACCAAAATGAGATTTTGGCACCTTTTTGAAGTCATAAAATCACACATTTTCCGGCCTCATTTTGTTAAGCAGGGTTAAATGAACTTGTACAATTCCACATAGTGAATTTATGCGCCTAGTCCCCCCCCTGTAGTAAGAGATTATTGTTATCAAATAGGTCTGGTAGTGAATGACACACACTTGTAGTTCAATATAGAAAAGATAAATATATTGAGAAAATACATTCCTGAACCTCTTATCTAACATAATGAGATAAAGTATCTAATTAGCACACAATTGAATATAGGGGGTAGTAACAATCCGTTAAAGAGTTGAAAAAAGTTTAGAAAACTATCAATAAGGCTAGCATCGACATTAGCAGCAAAATTATGCTGACTTGGATAGTTCCAGCTTGATTCGGGTTGAAGGCGATTAGTTCATAGAATTCCTCCGAGTTGAATATGTAATCCTGACAATTGACCAACTCTTCTGGTGCTGGATTCTGATAACCTGGAGCCTCATTAATTACCAGAGCCATCCCGTTAAGTTGATGTGGCTCTATATGGCAATGTGCAAACCACCAACCTGGATTATCCGAGATTAGGTTGACAACCACGTAACCACCTGTCGGTACAATTATGACATCTTTGCGAGGCGTTTTCGAGTTTATGGTCAGAATAGGGCTTGGTTCGCTCCAAGAAGGATTTGTACATGAAAAGTTATAGGCTCCACAGCTCCTGGCTTGAGTCGTCTGCTGAGGACCTTGTCCACAATCAATGTCTGGGTTAGGAACCGCTGCATATCCGTTGTTCTCATAATACGTTGGATATCCTACCTTCACTACATGGTAGGTGTGCCCATGTATGTGTAGAGGATGTGCGCTAAGAAATTCTCCAACAGCGCTGACCACAATCTGAACTGTTTTATTAAAATCGAAAGTAAGAACGTGTGTACAATCGCAACTAAACTGGTCAGAAGGATGAATGCTACAATCTGCAAAATTATTACAAACGTCTGAATATTCATTGAACAGCAAATCATTAGTTTGAGGTGGGTAGGGCGGGAGAACAAAACTCCTTCCATTGATTGAAGCTTGAAAGCTAGGCCCTTCAAAGTTGAAATTCAAGAAGAAGAGTTGACTGGGGTCAGACGCATATGCTTCAGGTAGTTCACTAGGTGGTGTATCTATCAGGAGTTGGAAGCTACCAACATTTATGCAATCTATTCCGTAAGAAGGATGGAAATTCTCAAAAGGACAGTTCACTGCTCTACATCTAGGTCCTACTGTACAATCCCTCTGCGGAGAGCTTTCACTTATAGCCTGATATGCCGTAGATGGTATTCCATTATCGTATTCTGCAGTCTCGTAATGGAGGATCGCTTCTGTGTAATGGTTGAGAGAGGCAAATGGCGCATCGTTAAAACAATTAGCGTCTGCTTCCATAGTTTCTAATCGCATTATGTAATTACCAATGACTGCATTGGCGTTCAAAAGAAAATCGTATCTCTCTCCAGAATGCAATATGATGTAATTGACATCCTCGATGGGTTCTATAAAGTATGCATCCGTAGCAATGGTAGTGAGATTATGTCCATCTATCGAAAATCTGAGTAGTATCTCTGACTGAGCCCCGACTAGCCTGAATCTATACATATTCCCTTGTTCTACTCTGAACTCAGATAACCTGCTTGCTACATATGCTACCGACTCATGCTTTCCTAATCCGTTGATTAGTGCGGAATAAAATGGAATTATCGCTCCACCTCCACCATCATAGTACTGGGTCTCTTCAAATGTGGGATCGTTTCTCGTTGGCACATCTTGTATTGGAATACTTGGATGAAATCCTAAACCACCTTCAAATTGAACGAAATCATTTAAGCTGGTCCCTTCGAACCAATCACTCACCACAATTGTGTGCCTATCTGGATAATCTAGAAACGTTCCTATACCATAGCTTTCAAAAGCATTCCTTGCTTGTGTTGTTGAATCACCGTTCTCTCTCACGACTAAACCCCCGAATATCCCGTCTGCCCTCTGAGTACCAGTATGTGAATGGTACCAATAAGATCCTGGCACTGTGGTAATAAACGCGTGAGTGAAAGTTGTTGCTGGTTCGATTGGACATTGTGTGATTTCTCCTACTCCATCCATGAATGGAGTATTGAACTGTAGCAGTCCATGCCAATGAATACTTGTCGCATCATTTGTTAGTTGGTTATTTATATGTGCAATCACGGTAGATCCTTCATTCACGATGATGGTCGGACCTGGAACCACACCATTCAATAATGGCAGCACTTTATAATTCTTGCCATCTACCCAGTTCGGCTCCAAACAAAAGACTTCTGTAGTATTTGTGTAATCGCTGCAAACAGAATTCTGTATCACCGGTATGGCTTCTCCTGTGACATTGTCCAGATTGTATACGCTTGCTGCCGTCCCTAGGATTTGGTCAGGTTTTACTCCAAGCACTTGATAACTAGTGAATGTCTTCATTTCCTGTACAATCATTGTAAATTCGCATTCCTCGTATCCAACAGCACACTCGCACACTCTTTGTCCCCAACCACACTCGACTATGCAGCGGCTCCTTCCATTTCTAAGTTCTGAAGATTGACAAACGCCATTGACTAATGTTAGCCACGTGATGTTCAGCAAGATGAGGAGTAGTACTTCTCTTAGCCCCCTCATATCTATCATGTACATAGTATGAACATATTATTTTATTATCTATCTACTCATTGCCTCTACCGTTGTATCTAATACCAACTTTTGTAAGTCGATTAACCGAATAACAGCCTTGTCAATCAATCAATTTTGATGTGTTTACAAATATGGTTATTATTTTTTATTCGTTTTAGGACATACACAATATTTTTTAATGCAATCGCAAAATAATGACCTCATGATCATTTTTCATGTGAGGAACGAAAAAGCTTATTATTTTCCTGTTCATGGCCAAAGTGAAATACGTAGAACTCTGTAGTTCGTACTTACGTACTTTTCTTCGTAACGAATTTTCTATTATTGTACTAAATTATTAGGAATAATATTCGTATACGAGGTACATCGGTTTGTACGTACTAATATCCGTTTTCCATCTTATCTGACTTCTACTGCACTTAACTTAATTCTATTTTTCATGTTCTTTTTTAACATTAAGTATTTAATTCAAATATTTATTTATACGACTCATCCATAAGTTAGCTACCAACTATTTCACTACAGTACATTATCTAACTTTCTTAACTTTTCCATATTTATATGTTAGAGAACTGTACCGATATGTTATGTACAGTATTGTTACTGAATTGTATAATCGAGCTATGTTCTAACTCAATTATATCTTATCGTAACAGGTGCACAGTATTGAAATGAGATTCGCCTGAAATCTGCTTAGCTGTTTGTGGAGCAACTAAAATAATCGACTATTCAGCAAAATCCTGGTTGATAAATTCTAGAAGTCAGGAACTCTTTCCTACTGGAGCATTCTTCGCCTTGCAGATTAACACTGTAGGGCACTGATGAGGGAGTGATTTAATTCATAGGCTTGAATATATTTACCGGAAATTCGAAATGGTCTTACAAAATTATTGACAAACATGTTACATGACTATCATAAAAATAATTATGATCTGCTACATACAGTACCATACATACATTTATTATGCATATCACCTTACTATAGGAAATTAGCGCTCCATGAAATTAACGCGAATTGGAGCATTCGCGTTAATTTCATGGAGCGTTAATTTCTATAGACAGTCGAAGGTTTTTACTTATATTCTGAATCTGACATTACAATACCGTGGAATTCATCTAAAATTTATTAATACATTTCTATTATACCATTTCCTTAATGAAATGGAATTGTTTGCAGATGAACTTTAGGAATTTACAGCATGAACAATGAAGTTGATATCGATCTGCCATTCTAATGCACACACAATCCGATCTATTATAGCAAAGTCAATTAGGGTTTTAATTGATTAATTAGTTAATTGAATAATTTATAGTGACTTATTGATTTATTAACCCTAAACCTAATTATTTTCAATAGCATGTTATAGTATTGGATATTTTATACGTATTATTATCGTTCTACGTAATCTAAAATCTCTTGATAACAACACGTCTTCAAATTTAATTATCAAACTTTGTATCAAATTAACTTGTTCCTCAAACTCGAGATCACGAAATGCAAGGATATGCTAATTCAACAAGAGTAAGTTTGTATTTTACGTTTTAACGATCTTGAATCTTTCTTTAGATTTTGAGTAATCGTTTGATCAAGATATTTTAATATCGGTTATTTTCATTGAGAACATACACAAGTTTGCCATTTATTTTGACGTAATTTCACAGAATTCGAAATATTTAGAATATCAATTCATTTCCCCAAAATCCTGTCATCCCAGCCAGCAATGTTGTGTTTTGGAACATTCGATTGGTGTAATTGATTTTTAAGAGCACTAATAGTTTCTGATTCATAAAATAACAGCCCGGCGCTAGATTGGCACCCTTGATGGTTTTGTTTTGTGAGCCACATTTCACACTTTAGATGCTCATATCGACGTAATGTTTATGTTCATCTTTTTAATCAGTAGAGATTTCGCCTCGTTTAAGTGGTCCAATGAATATTTTGGGAAGATTTTTTCCCTAGGAACGCAGGAATGTGTCAACTTTCCACTCTCAAATTTTGCCCCAACTCTATTGAGTGACCCCTTGTTCGACGCCGCTAGACTAGCTGAGTCTAGTTATGCACTTATCGACACTCTCAATTATCTTTAATTAAACAAGATTTACAGGATTATCCCTAGTGGCTAATATTTATTGACATATTTCTTACAGATACATAATTCTGTAATAATTATCATATTTCTATTCACTGAGAACTCCGTGCATTATGCCAAACTGTTTCCAGTGTGCCTCTGTCACAATGCACATAGTTCTCAGAATCTCAGTGAATGGAATTTTGATAATCCAACATCCGTAAGAGACATATTCTGTAATTCGCCATGATGTGTAGTCAGATCCAGGATCCCAAAATCAGTCGATGTCTGGTGTATAGCAGCATATACACGGGGAATCAGGGGGCGTGCCCCCACTGAAAAGAACAAAAATACGTAACCCTGAGCTGCACTACCAGTTTGTCGGCCATTTTTTTCAACCCATTAATTATCTTCTTCTATGACATTGGCGTAGCCAACCCTGGTCCTGTAGAGGGCCTGCGGAGTATAGAGGCAAAATGATATTATAGATACGAGCCTTTGGCTTGTCGCATTGCGCCTCGAGGTATCCATTATTCTCCAAATTGACGGCCCCTTTAAGTACTATAATAGAGATATATATTTAGAACAATATATATTATTGAATTATTTGTAAGATCAACCATCTTTGTAGCCGTTGAGAGCAAGTATCTACTTAGAACTTTATATCCATAAAAACAACAATAAATTTACATATGATTAATCCAAAAGTGTGAAAATCGGATTCAGTATGTTCGATATATTTAGTGAAGTTTCATTGAATTCTATTTACTTCCTTGATAAACACGATAAATACATAGTTATGCCAATTTCAAATTGCATACCATAAATCCTTCCCTTGACAACGGACAAACAAACAAACAAACAGACAGACAGACAATAATTGAGATTTAATAATATAGATTCACAATCTAATTATTTATATTCTTATTTCTACTGGGAAGCTATAATGCTATGGCGATTGGCGAAGTATCAAAAATTATTATGACAATCTGCAAGCCCGCCAAGGCAAGTATCGTTTAACTGGGTCTACCCTGATTCTATCAAAGATGCCTGCAGTAAAGTTTTTGATCCTTGGAGAGCATAAATATTATAATTTGTTAAATTCAACATTTAATCACAACTAAATCCCATTTTCGGAGTTTGTCATGTGCAAACAATTTCCAACAATTTGTTGGGAAGCAAACTTTTCTATGTGTTAACCATGACCATAGATCCTGATATTTGATAAGAACCACTTCCGGCGAATACATTTTGGATCCCTTCTAGCCTTTTTTAATAGCGGCTGTGAGCTAATTCGCCGATACATCCCCCAAGCGATAACCTCTTCAAATCGATCGAATCGAATCGACTTTTTACCACCTGATCCGTACTCAGCATAAATTTCCAACAGTTTGATATGTCACTTGACCATATTTAGTCAAGTGACACATCAAACTGTTGGATCAATGCAGGAATGTCTCAGGAATGTAACAACTTTCCTTTCCAAATTTCGTCCCAAACCCATCTAATGACTCTTGTTCAACGCCGTTAGGCTAGCTGAGTCTAGTTATGTACATTTCGACTCTCTAAATAATCTTTAAACACGATTTTACTGCATCAGCTCCCCCCCTCGTTCTGATATTTTCATGTAATTTTTCACGAGATTCCTTATATAGCGCTGAACTATTATATACTACAGTTTTTTGCTATATAAAACCCCCATAAAGTTTCGGTATCGAGAGAGTTCACTATAAGGAGGTTTGACTGTACCAAATTCTATCACGTTTTGCGTCTCTTCACTTCTATTTTTAAGTGTTTCAAAATAACTATTCTGAGTTTTCATGTCCATGATTCTTACTACAGTCAAACCCCTCTATAGTGAACACACTTCGGGACCGAAGTTTTTGCTCACTATATCGAGGTGTTCACGAACTAGAGGTTCCAACAAATGATTGATATAATTTGTGGCGAAGAACAGAGTAAACTCATGTTCTCTGATCAAGTATTCACTAACAGAGGTTTCACTATGTTATATCTGTTACTTTAGCTTCTTAGAATCATTATTATGAATTGATGTATTTGAAAGTATATTATCTGTAGTTTAGGGACAACACGATGGGCTTTATAAGATACAAACATATTACAAGGTTGGATTGTATAAATACATTTTCTATTATTAATTGTCCATATATCAAATGTTTCGTTATACATCACACTTTAAAGCAATACATTTTCGGAATGACCTGATGAATTAATTTTGATTTTTGATTGATTTTGTTGTGAATCAAAATAACTTGACAATGGTTATGTCAAGCCCTGGCCGCTACTGAATATTCATGTTTTTGGAGTGGACCTTGGGTCATCATCCATTGTTGATCCATTGACATATCATGTTATTCATTGAAACTATTTTGATAAGAATAGATATTCTTCCCTAGTTCTGGGTTCGCTTCGCACAGTAGCAGACTATGGCGCTGAGTGGGCAGGCGCCAAAAAATTGGGGCAGTTGGCTTGAAAATCTGACATTTCATGTGCAAAATAAAAATAGGTTCCCGCAAATGCGCCTCTGGTTTCACAGCAGTTATTGTCAGCTAACTGAATAATATTTCCCGCTATATAGCCCAACTTTGGCGGAATTATCATTATTCGGACATTTGTTAAACACAATGTCCGACTTGTTCGAAAGCAAAATTGTCCCGATTTCTGGTGGATAGCATGGAGCACGCAAATAATAGGAACCTTTCCTCCTAAGTTTTCTTTCAATTTTGTATGCTAACTGTTCATGAAAATTAATAAACTTAAAGAATATAATCAGCTCAAGCCTTGTTCTGGTACTTACGGATAGAAGAAACTTAATCATTTCGAGTAGTTATTAACGAAAATAATTTTTATTGTACATAGTATTTCAAATGTATAGATAACACTCCTCCTCTAAAATTTTTTACAAACATACAAAAAACATCTTACAAGTACGCGCGATATGATACAAATATTGATGTACAGAATATTAAATCACGAAGTCAATGTACTCGTCCAGTCTGTATCTGAGCTCATTCACTTTATTATTAAGGTCGTCAATGGATGTGATTGTTTTCTCGAATTCTTTTTCAATCATCTTTTCAGTACGTTTCAAATCCTCGTTGGTATCCAATATTACTTGATCTCCACTCCGATTAGGGCTCTCTACAATATTTGAGATGAGAATTAATTCAAATATATTTATTACTAAGTAAATACAGTAAATGCCAAAATAATAAATGCTTTATGCAAACCAATTCCCCTTGGTGTATGTGAAATATGTATAAGGACAAGTTTAAAAACTATAAACAAAATCCCACAGATCTCTGAGGAAAGATGGTATCTATTCTTGATTTATCAAATTTGGGATTGACTGTACAAGCAATTGAGGATAGAAGTCTTAATACTATTTTAACATTACTCTCACGAATGATCAGCTTGTTATCATACAATATTATGATCTGGAATTAGTGCATAAGTTCAATGATCGCACGATCGTGATCTATTTTTATTATCGGTGGATGATCACCGATCATTTTATAAACAGTGATCGATTGGAAGACTGCGATCATATTTCCCGAAAAATTTCGATCATATTTCAATCGTTTAGGATGACATAATTGGAATATTTGGAATCTAGACCCCAATATTTATGTCAAAATGTATGTACGTAATAATTTTCATAGTAATCGGACTGTTAGATTTCGCATGATCGCGTAGACGGACGGACGGACGCATGTAATAGAGCATCTCTCTCTACAGGAGGTGTTTATACAATTCAGAAAGGTGATCGTAAAATGATTGTAGAAGTGATTTCGATCCTTTTTGGCGAAAGAATTGGGATCACTATCTACGATCTTGATCGTGAGCGTCATCATTAATTTGGTGATCGACTAATGTCCTATCTGTAATGGATATTTAATGCTGATACACTCACTTGTATACAAGTCTATAATTGTTGGTCAAACTTAATTTGACAGATATGTCAGAATCGTTAATGTATTTTATAAATGATGTAAATTTAAAGCAATAATTTTACATGCGTTATTGTAATAATGATATCTAAAATATTTCCGAAATTTTAATAACTCATGTCTGACAGCACGGATATTAAAGTGGTCTAGCTAAGTCGTAGCAGCTCTACGATAAAGGTCCGGTTGAAATTTCATTTATGTAGGAACAGTACTAACAGTAGCAAAATTTATTCCGTTTAAAACAAGTGGCCCTGGGCCTGAACTTACCATCTTTCAATTGTTTCCAGTATGGAAGAGATATTTTGAGGGATTCAATTGCTGTGTATTTTCTGAAACGTTTTCCGAACAAAAATGCAAGATTTGACTTGTTCTCTAATGTAACCACCAGATCAATCTTATAATGAAAGGAACTCTCCTTTATAATTTCTCCATATGTTTCAGAGAGTTGAGCAATTAAAATATTCAGCATCACTATAATGATAGTGAATGCGAATCCTAAATATATTAAAGTGAAAAAGAAGTTATCCGTTAGGATATCGTCTTCATAGTTTCCAGGTCCTCCATCCAGGAGGAGAATTATGCCAGATAGTAGTGGACGTCTAAGATCATACAGACTAGTCAAATCGGAGTTAAACCAGAAGAAAGCTGACCTGCTAGTGTTACAAATGGCATAGGGGAGGCTTTCAGAACCGTCCATACTCTCAATCATAGCATCTTGTTCTGATATTGGTTGTTGTCTAGCTGCTAAGTGAATACCACCTATATATGCTACCAGAATTATTACTATGAGGATAAAGAAACGAGGAATATCCAGTATAAATATACGGAAGACACTGCTGACATACGCACCTAGCTCTGGAGAGATACGAGTATACTTAAAGAGTGATAAACTGAAGAATATAAAAGTTAATCCAGCAAATGACCACTGTATGTGAGAACTAATTGCTCTCAGAATTATCAGAATGACAAATGATATTATTGCAAACCAATCTAGGAAATTGTATACACCATCAAAGTAGCCTTGAAATGCACTGAAAAAAAATCTAGATTTTACGTCTACCACATGGAACAAATTTGTAAAATTATGCCAGCAAATGAAGATTTTAACTAAAAGAGTAGTATTATCTCCTCTCGCTGAGTCAGTAATGTATTTTACAGTAACGCCTGTGTCTTCTTTTCCGTCTTTTCTCTCATCACATATACGAATCCATTCTATGAAGAATTCTACAAATTCGTTCATCAAGAAGAATCCTAGGTAAAACAGACTAATAACCTCACAAACTGCTCTTACCCAATCTACAGGATTTGCATACACCCAGAGAGTAGCATCACACTGCGTAGATGCTTGTATTAGAGCATAGCCAAGGCAAGCTAGGAAAAACGAATAAAATAATAGAGAAACTACATACCACCAGCGGTATATACGTAGCTTCTTGTCTATGATGATATTAAATATTGGGTGATACTTCAGTTCTTGGTCTGGACAGTCTAGTAACTTGTGGAGAAATGATGGTTTTAGAGGTTTGAAATCTGAGTCATCTGGATATTTCCCATCTTCGTTGGAATCGAAAATGATTGTTTCAGCTAATACCTCTCCTATAAATTCAAATGTATAACATAAATCAATTATCCTTTGGGCCTCTGTTAATGAGAAACTTGATTCAGTCCACATGATGTCGATATGATATGCGGGCGGGCGGCTCATTATCATTATCTCATTAATTTATGACGTTATGATAGTGCAAAGTGGCCAATTCAAGGAATAGTTTCAGTGACTATACTTCGAAAATGTTGATTGAGTGTGCCAAAGGAGCTATAATTCACCCGTTTGTTGGTAAATATATTGTGTAGTTGAATTTCACTGAGAAATGGTGAAATAATGACAGAAAATCCGAAAATGACAATATTCATGTGGGCGATGGAGCTTATGCAAATTTCCAACTAACAATGGCGTCGAGTATAATAATCTTAAATCAGCCCAAAAATGATTTTAGAACTGTTATAATAGATGTTATCAGCACACGCGCAAGCTTATACGTATGAGTTATGAAATAATTATTCACTAGATGTAGGGGCGTCGGAAGCGGGGCGGCTGGGGCGGCTTTGGCCGCCTCACTTTTTGTATGAAATAATGTTAGTTCTATGGGCCATGAGTCGGTATATCCATGGCTTCCTACTACCCTGATATGTACAACACCTTATTTGAAAAGATTTTGTTTTAACAGCTAGTTAGTGGTAATCGAGTATGACGATTCAAATTTAAATATTTTCGAATTCATATCTACATGATATATGATATGATTAATTTTATTTTCATAACTTTTACCGATATTTCAAAATGATGCTATAAATTCGTTTCAACTGCCAGCTAGGGGTAGTAGAGTATGGCGTTCCCAATTTTGATATTTTCAAATCTATATCTATATGATTTATCATATAATTAATCCATAGCGGTCAATATCCTAAGGCAATGGTGGTCACTGAAAATTTTGGATCATGGATTGATTGAAAACCTCAATATTCGCATAGGAAATTCTATTCGTCGTGATAAACTAAAATGGCACATTTTGACCCGAATATTAGTATTACTGATATTTAACAATACACAAATTCTATATCTACAAAGTATTTTTGGGCCGAATTACGTCATCTGCTTGCTTAGTTAGCAATTATGTCAAAGAAATGCTATAATGAGTTAATTAATAAAAGTTATCGTTTCAAATTTATACCATGGGATCTAACGATGCTGCAACACAAAATATCAAAAATTTCTCATGATAAAGTTAGAGAGTTATATTGGTGACCATGGGTGGCATATTTGGACCAATGTTCATCCATAACTTGGCATCCTTCAATGTTACGGCCAAACCAACTGACACAGATATAGAATATACCCGCTTTCCCATACCCTAATATACATTTTGATATGATATCTCTGATAATTATGACTTAATCTTGAAAATGACCATATATGGTATTATTGACGACTTCCAATATTCTTTGGAAATCAAATTGTATTGCTTAAGTGTATAGGATGCTATGATTAATCATATTTTTACAGTCTTAATATTATCTAATGCTTACCGCGATGTTCATCTTCTTCAATAGATTTGTTTATGACCACTTTCAATGTTTGGAAGAGCTTTAAATCGTAATATGAATGAATTTCTTTAGGACGTTTCTTGTAGTAGTCTTTTGCCGCATAATTTATGAATATCTTAAGAATTGGTTGATGTTTACACTCCAATGCAATCTCATACGGAGTCTTGTCAGCTACATTCTTTTTCTCGAATATTTCATTAACCATATCCGATAGTTTCATTCCAGAAATGTTAGGGAGAAAATATTTAGCAGAAGAGCAGGAATTATTCTTTGCAATATGATGGATTACAGTGTTTCCATCTTCATCTTTCTTAGAAAGAGTAAATCCACGAGCGATTATGAGAGGGATAAAGTCAGCACGATCTGCCTCAACTGCTAGCATTAATGGAGTGATGCCGTTTTTTTGTTGTTCATCTGACTTAATACCAGCTTCTAGGAGCATTGCCGCTATCTCCTTCCTCCCTTCCCTCACTGCTATATGTAACAGTGTATCTTTCTCATAATCTAATACATTAACATCAGCTCCGTGCAGTATTAACAGTCTGGCCACAGAGTTGTTACCTTTGGTTATACACAGATGGAGAGCCGTCTCACCATTGCTAAACTGGTTTACATTCATTCCTGCTACTTTAATTAAATACTTAGCTATTTTAGCATGTCCTCCCGTTGCAGCTGAATGCAATGCTGAGTGTGTCATGTCTCTGTTGTATACATCTGCTCCGTAATCCATCAAAATCTTAGCACAACCAAACTGCCCGAATTGAACTGCTATATTCAATGCAGTATAGCCCCGAATTTTTTCTCCTATGTAATTGGGATTAGCTTTGTTGTCAAGTAGAATTCTCAGCACTCCTCCACTACCTCTCTTAGCAGCATATTTTAGCGGCGAGACTCCAATCTTGTTAACTACATCCAATTTTACATTCCTCTTAACTAATGCCTGAGCTAATCCTATATTATTATAAACTGCAGTAACATGAATCAGACTTCCTATATCTTCATCAGCTTCTGCAGTTATGTCAGAGTATTTTAGAATTCCTTCAATGATTGGTCTATCTTCTGCCAAGAGCACTGGGATTTTCCTTTCTTTATTTTGAAGCTGAAAGCAGTCTCTAAATTCCCCTAATAGAAAGAATGCATATTTACAATACTATGTAATTATCGTTATTATTCGAATGGAAGATAGCTGGTTGATTCTTCAGTAACAGTAATTCATGTACTGAAAGATGATTATTAGGCTGAGCTGAAACAACAATATAAATACAGTGGAACCTGAATAAACCGACACTCGTTGGGACATTAAAATTTGCCGGTATAGCAAATTGTCGGATTATATAGTTGAATTTGTATAGCCCGTAAGCTATATCAGATCAGAAACACAGTCGGATTATAGAATTATTTCGGCTTATGCAGGTTCCGGGTTTGTCGAAGTTTACAATTTGATTCTAGAGCTAAGTGATTAAACTTACTAAGAGCTTCGTCCTTATCTGCTGCTCTATCTACATTATGGTACATAGCAATTCTCTTGAAGTATTCTACGCTATTTCTCTCAGCTGCTAGATGTATAAGGGTGTTTCGATTCGAATCTCCTTCCGACAGCTTCGTGCCAGCTCTTAACAAGGGACGTATCGGATCTGGCTTGTCATAAACAGCACAGAGATGTAGTGCGTTGTTACCTAGACGATACATTGTCAATTACAACCAGGCTCGGTGGAAACAAATTACAAGTAGTCAGGCAATTGGAAATGGTCTGACCTGTCAGGAGACACAAAGAATGGTCAGACAATTGCCTGGTTAATGTTTCTAACTATTGCGTGCGTGATATTTGTACCAGTTGGACCAAAACAATACAAACAAATATTTATTTACATTTAAATTAACTTTCTATATCCCACTTTTGCTACTTTATGCATACAATTTCCTCCAGGATGATCAAATCATCAAAATTTTTTACAATACTGTATGTATATCATAATTTATGGCACAAAAGTGCCCATAAACTATATACCTAAGTTGTATAATATGCGTATAACGGATAATACGTATTAAACGTATAATACGTTATACGTGATCTACTTGACTTATTATACGTGTAGGTTCATCTCGAAATATGAGATTTTTAGACTTGTATAAGTCACATGATTATCAAGTATTATATAATTTGGTTAACTATGCTGATAATTCTCATTAACAATTCGAGAACTTCTGTTTTCATGCAAAATATATATTGCAGAAATCAGCCTAATAGAAGTTACGTCATTGTAGATTAAACGTATAATACGTCTTCATTAAAAGACGTATTAAACAACTTAGCTATATACCTATAGCGAACTTAGAAGCGAATCGTACTCGCCGTTAATAATTAGAAGTATATTGCATAATTCCCTACCCTTTCTAATTATTTCCTGGATATTTATCTCGAAATCCCGGGATTTTCAAAATTTCCTTAGATTTCTAATTTTATATGCAAATAATATGAAATTTTCACTGTTTTGTCAGAAAATTACGCGAAATCTATATTATTCAAACTCAAGTATTGTGGGGGTCTGTTTGTTTGTTTGTTTATTTGTTTGTAACTTTGTATTATAATGATAGGGGAAGATGATCTGAGTATATAATATGGTGCTAGGACACCTTTCCGAAAGACATCTAGCCGACGGACATTATGCCGAAGACATCCTGCCGAAAGGATATCTTGCCGAAAGGGTATTTTGCTGAAAGGATATCTTACCGAAATCAATAAGATTGTTGCTTGGTTTTATTGATATCAAAAGGGGGTGTGTATATGTAAACATAGGATGAATAGTCATGATCATAACGAATCGAAGAAATAATGACATATTCTCTTCACTTAAAGTGAGTATAAATGCACTCATTCAACAGTAACTCTTCTCCTATAGCTAATGGCATCAAACAGCCACATCCTCGGACAATTGCCACCCAAAACACACCATCCAACAATCCAGGAGGCCAAGATCAGATCCTCAAGTTGCCACGTCACGATCTTAACGAATCCAAGAAATAATGCCAAATTCTCTTCACTTATTTGTGAGTATAAATCCAATTTTCGAATTAATCCAAGAAACTTGCTTTCAATAGTCATACTGGCGTAATCGGGTAAGCTGATTCCAAATATGAATTTGTCACTAACGTATTGTGAATATGTTGCTACTTATATACTTTGGTTAATCCGAGACACGAAGCGCCGAGTCCCATGCGAACATAGAGTGTTCGCAAGCCGCGCAGCGCGAGCAAGTAAAGCGCGCGTATCAAATATTTTCCCTGGATATCAAGTCAGATAGCCTGGATCCTGGGAAGGTTGGCAAGTATGTATGATGATGTTTATTGAGTAATACTTCCTACATCGATACCGAAGCCCTGAAACATTTTGAATTCTTTTGATAATAAACCACGGACTTTCCCTTGTTAAAAAATTTTAATATTAGAATGCCGTGTAAACTACAGAATCTGTGTGAAATCCTAGGATCCGGGAGGGTTGGCAAGTATGATGTTGACAATTAAAGGGTTTACCTAATTTTGATTTAGCATGTAAAAACTCTATAATCTTTTCCTTGCATTGAGAAGTTTTATCATCGGATTTGATGAAGTTCAATATCATCCCAACGTTCTCATTATTTCCACCTTGCACTGCACAATGGAGGATGGTGAACCCTTTATCATTCTTCAAATCAAACGGAAATTGTTCATACACTTCATTTAAGAGATATTGTAAGCACTCAGTTGTCCCATTTAATGCTGTATGGTGTATTATAGAGTTTCCATCAGATTGTGTAAATCTTGTGTTAGTGCTGACTATATCCTGAGCTACAGCCAAGCGGAGTGCTCCTGGATTATTTATTTTCACTATTTCATCCACAACTTCAAATCTACAAGGAGACATAGAAATTCTTTTAGCCTTTTGAAAGAATAAACACATCTATACTAATACTATCAAAACGCCATTGATCCTGCCCTAACAAAAGTCTACGTACACGTACACCCAAAAATTTCCATTGAAAATAGTATTATATACATCTAATATACTGCAGTGATGTATTTACATTTTGTATGAGATATTGCAATTTTGATTTCAGAATCGTATTCTAGGCATCAGCATTAAGTATCGAAGACGCTTTTAACTCAATTGGATATATACTAGCTCGCTTCGCTTGCTCGCGCGACGCGGTTGCGAAGAGTTCGTGTCCGCACTTGTTAAATCTGCTTACTTTATGTCCCTAAAAGTAACAAATATTCATAAAATGTTGTTTACAATATCATATTTGGACTCAGCATACTCGATTACCTCGGTATAACCATTGTAAGCATGTTTCTACCCCATTTTTGAAATTTGTTTACTTCATATTCATAAAACAACAATAAATTTACATATAATTAATCCAAAAGTGTGACAAACAAACAGACAAACAATAATTGAGATTTAATAATATTGGTTCGTTTGAAAATTGTCATCATGTGTCACTATGTAGCACTTTTCCCGATTACCACCATTGTACATTATGGAACCAGTGGCACATGGACATGGTTCTAATGATTGATTAATTATCAACATGATTGGTAGCTATTACTGCACTGGACATTTCTGTTGTGTAGGATAGGAATCCGAAATCAGAATTATCTAAACTTTCATTATTATCTATGTATTTGAGCGCGAAAAACTCACAAATATTTTTATTGCAATCTATCGGCCTAAATCAACCGCTTAGCCCTCCATAATTCCAGAAGTTTATTATTCAAAGGTGAACCATGTCCAGAAAAGAATATGTTATGTGGATACTGCAAATTAAGGCATAGGCTAACTAGGCTGTAGCCTAGGGCACTGTCACGCTATTTGGTCTGCTGCTATAATGGTCCATCGGACCATATATGGCAGCCACGGATAGTCCCTCCTTTATTCCAAATACATATTTGACTCATGACGGTATGGGTAATATTTAGCTCAATAGTTAAAATTATGTATTTTGAGGAGGATTACCAGTCCAAGCCAATCGATAGAAATTTTGCGATCGACAAACGACAACCTGTTCGATTGGATTGAATCGAATTGAATTTTGGCAATCTTTAAGGTTTTCATCACTTTCAGTTAAGATAAACAAATTGTTACCTAAAAACGAACCAATTTTATTAGTGACTTTTGTAAATACAAGACTGGTGAATTATATTTGTAACGGACTACTACTAACGGTACATATAACTGAATATTAATGATTGATCTGAATTAGCCTACCTATTTAATCAATTAACCAGACCCTGTCCGTAGCGCTATGCCCCCATAAAACAATATGACGTTTAACTATACACACAGAGGTAATCGTAATGAATTGCCTGCCAGGGCTGGATTCGGTTAGCCCGTTAACCGTCGCTATCTCGAGTTAACTTCTAGGAGAAAATATGCCCAGTTAACCGAATAGTGTAATTTCCACCAAAATTTATTCAGTGTTGCTAAGGTTTTGAGAGGTACGAAATTATATTTACACAAATTCTGCGAGTTAAACATTTATAAGTTGTACCATTGTATTTTCAAATTTCAATCCTTTAGTAAGATACGTACAATCACATTACTATTGCATATATAATAACTATTTATTGAAATTATAATTTGAGTCACAAAACTTGATTGATTGTATTAAAGAATAATTGCAGGGGGTTAACCGGCTCACCGCTATTATCGAAAATGTTTTAACTACACCACTTATTTCGGTTAACAAACTCGTGCCCTATGCCTGCTTACAATATAAGTTGCTGATTTAGAGGGAGACGTTCGCACCTCCTGATCGCACCTCCTGATCCCTTCCCTACACCTATGCAGCTATTGTATCTATAACTTTTGTACATAAATTATTGAAAGTACTTAGTATAAGAAGTAACTTACATATCAATATCCATCTTACTTTTATCAAGGTCTTGAAGTATCTATAAGGTAGACTGATATAAATCTCTCACACTAAACAGTAGTAAATGGGCTGCACCTCATTCAAAAAGTCATGGTACGGTGAGAACATGCCATGAGTATTTTAAGTTATTAACTGTTCCTGCTTAGGCCAATTAGGTTCGAGTCATTTTTCTATACCTCAATATTGTTAAAATACCAAACACATTCATTTGATTTTATTCTAGCTTTAAATGTAATTCAATTCTGGATAATGATCCGTTGATCCGGTAAAGTTGTCCTGTCGCAGCAGTTGTGCCGCCCTTTAAGTAGAATCTTATGCTATTTTGATGTTCGAATATCTTAATTGTATTTGAAAAACTTTTGAATGCGATAGCGAGCTTTTATTACTACGAAAAGTTTTAAGTACGTATATCTACTTGTAAACTTCTTATACCTTGACACGTTGTTCTTCCACTTCTTTAATTTCATCTCCCTGTACTGTCTTTACTTTTGTCAGATGTTTAGCTGAAGCAGTTCCAAACGATTCACTTATTATAACTAATTGGTTTTGTTGATCTGTTTCAATTAAAACACATAAACTCATCGAGCCAGTATTGAATGAATCATTGTTGTTATTCTGTATTTCCGTATCTAATCTACTTGTGACAGATGTTAGAGGTTGGAGATCAATATTACTTGCCATTTCTATCACCACACTGAAAAGTTAATAGTTTTTGATAGCTAGAGATAATATCATTATATTAACAATAGACTGAATTATTTTATCATTCGAGATGAATTGAATATGAGCAAGAGAGAAGAAATTCTGCTTGCCAATTGCCAAACAAAAAAAGTAGTTTCAGTGAGTTTCACAATTTAACAAATAGTAATTTCCAATGCTAATTCGCAAACTAATCTATTAGAGCAACTATTTTCCATATTAAATTAGCAACATTCTTATATTTTATAAAATTAGAAACAATTTATATTTAGTTTCTAATAAATATTTCTGTTAGTCACATAGCTACAGATTGATAAATACGATAGAAACTCAAGCATTGCATATCAGGATATCCTAGACAATTATTCACCTGATACTATTTGATTTCCTTGCAAAATGTATTTATAGCTTGAAACAAGATATACACCAAGAGAACAGGGACGGATCTAGAAAAATCTGGTTGGGGGTATGCCGCCTACCCAACCGTCAAAATATTCAATTATTGGATTTTGCTCTTTTACCTGATCATTATCAGTTTATTTCGTTATTTTAACAAATTGTAATTATACTATAACAGCCAGTATTTCTCAATATGTAGTGTTTTAACCAAACATCAACAAATATTTTATGGTGATGTTTGTATTTTATTCACTCTACTGAGTAGACGAAATACATAATTTAACAAAGCTGGTGGGGGGTATGCATACCCCCCATACCCCCCATAGATCCGCCACTGCAAGCGAAGGTTAATAAAGAATTAATCCCTTCCATTTTAATTCACAAATTCTAAGGTTCTTCTCTAATTAGATATGATGTGAATACATTTATGATAGGATATACTTCAATTAACCCCGAGCATGTAAAGTTGCTACGAATATAGAGTGCGATAGAGATTTCATTTTGCTCCTTGAAATCTAATAGATTTAACTAAATTCGGAGTAATAGAGCACAATTTTGTCCGGTCTTGGCCTGAGGGAGCTTGGCCTAGCTAGGCTACTGTATATTAGTATTACAACTTCTATTGTTCGGGCACAAGTTTATATTGCCCAGTCCCATGTGAAGATGCTGAATACGGTATTCTTATCTTATTAATAAACTTAATCCAAACAAATTGTATCCCCACTTTTGTTTCCTTGTAAATGTTCAAAAAGTGCCGGCCCAGAAATTCCTGGATAAACCCCTTGTTCCCTAAACCAGGCATAAATTTTCCAAAACTTTCAAAATTTTGTTTATCATATTTCAGAAAAATTTCCTTATAAAAATTTTGTCTTCACTTCTACTTCATGTTTAACACATAGATGCTGGCGGCTCAACATGTCACCAAGGAGTAAGATTTCTTCCAAAAAGCGTGTAATTTAGATTTACAGCCGTGAAAATTTGACATACTCACGAGTTTGCAGTGAGAGTTGACAACTTTTCACACTTTTTGTTAGGCAGAAACCGTTAATTAATACGTATAGATTCGCCAAGTCAAAATCATCTCGATATTGTATATTATAACAGGGTCTTTCAACCTGAGGTCCTATGACCGAACTTAGCCACATTTGGCCACAGAGAGATTTTATATTTATTTCTGGCCAAGTTAATCTTCTGTAACCATTTAGGATAAACTTGACCAAACATGACCAAACCTGGCCAAAAAGTAGACTTCGGTGTGGTCATGATACACAATTTTAAACAAATTATAACCATAGGCCATGAGAGTTTGTGTACTACTTATAGAGATGTTAACCGGCCTATTAAAGCTCTTAAAGGGCCCCGAGAATTTGCCCCCCCCTCAATGGCATGTATCCATTATGAAATGTATCAACTAATTTACCTCACATCGCCTTTATACAGATGTGTTGTTCAATGTGAGGAAGAATAAGAAATACGATAGATAATATTATGTAATATTTTAAATTTTCCGTCACCTGATTTCTACCAGTATAATTATCATCTGTTTGCTAATGTTATAAAGTACCCTTGAAAGAATTGCAGAGGAATCACTTAATTTCGTTTGAATTCGATTGGGAAATAATATGAATTATTCATATGACCATATTATGTATTATTCATTTCTAATCAGTTGCAATAAAATTTGCAAAAATTCTCCTGGAACTCTGGGTACATCACATACCTCATTAGATTACTAAGCAGTATTTTAGTTAACATATTATGAGGTATCTTATATGTAAATATGTAAAGTATTTTCGATTGTATATATAGTATATAAACATAGTTGTTAAAACTTAAAGTGGAAATATTAATTTTTACAATGTTAGTAACAATAATTGTATCTAGTAGTCTTCTTGTGATGGCTTTACTGCTAAGTGTATATTGGACGATTAAATTTATACTAATTATCCGCCATAGTATAAAATACAATAAAATTGCCATGAATAATATATCAGAAACTGATGCTGGATATGTTAACAAGCAGCTTTGCTATCATTATCAGACTGAAATATGGAAATCTGTATTTCTAATCTCAATCAACACGGCTGAATTCCTCACTGGTACATTCTATTATATCAAACTTATGGTGGCGCACTATTGGAGAATTGATTCATATTATCGCCATTATTTTTTCAATAGAGTTAAGCATTGTGGCAATGCACACAGTCATTATATTGAAGAGATATCTGAATCCTCAACCGATCTACTCAATACTATTGATTCACTTGCAAACTGTTGCTCTCTACTTGTTCTTGCTCTGGGAATTTGTTTAATGAATTTCCTTACCAAGAGGATAAAGAAGGTAGAATACCTGTATGGAGTCTTCAATAATAAAAGGTTTTTATTCGCAACCGTTATACTATGTGTCATGATAATTATACTATCGAGTATATACCCACTACTCAATATAGGCAGAATATTATTCATTTTAACTTCAGCTGTCTATTTTGGTATTTTTGTTAAAACAGTGAAACAATTCAGAGTCACACTCAATATAAGATCAATACAATGTCTTACGCAATACGGAAATAACAAAGAAGCGTTAAAACAATGTAGATACTTCAAATACACTTCAACTACCGTTTATACAGCATTACTGTTTATTAGTTTCTCCGTTTGTTTAATAAATATTATTGACATCATCCTATCTTACATTTTCTTCGGCAAATGTTTTTTCCCACTGAACATGATTATGCAAGAGCCGTACAGTCCTCCATTGACAAAAGAACAAATACATCTCCTAGACTCAGTACTCAAATACGCGCTTGCGTTAGTCAACATAATTACCTTTATTGGAATGTTCATTATTGTGATTCCAATACTTTTGGCCACATTATTCAGTTTGTACCAACTATCTCACAAAGCAATTAGAAGGAAGTATGCTGTTTACAGAATCAAAGTACATGAATTGAATACAAGTTTAATAATTCGTAATTACAGTAGTAGGAAATAGCTTTTGCCATTTTTGCTACACATTTAATGCATAATAACTTTATAATATTATTTCCCATAAAAAAGAATTACATGGGGTTATGATACAGTTGATCAGGTTTGAACTAGACCAAGAGCGGTTAGACAGTAAGTTTGACTCAGAGAATCAACTGGCACTGGAAAATTGGGCCAAAAATTTTGTCCTAAGGAGTATTATTCCATTGAATTTAGGTCGCCCGGGCAAAGTTTCCAGAGGGACCAAAATTTCCTGCAAGCACCACTCGACATTACCAGAGCAGAGATGCCAACTCTCACAGCTTACAAGTTGGCTTCTATACCAGGGATAGAAACAGCTAAGCTGTTATAGCAAACAAAATTGTGGGTTATAATATGACATGACCATTACAGGGCTCTCAACCTGGAAACCTTCAAAATTGTGGGATGTACAATTTAGTATTAATTTTTATTAAAAGACCAGGGATTCTGCAGTAATTATAGGCCCGAAATCGTGAGAGTTGGGAGCCTTGCCATTCGCTTTCGGTTCAGTTTGACTGGATGACATGGCTGAGTCGGGTTGGGTTTTTTAAATAGCGACAGTCCCCAGGGCGTAGATCCGTAATTTTCTGGGGGAATGGAGAATTTAAAACTAGCACTTTTCTACATATGACAAATATGAATATGCCATAATCGTAGTCATTAAACTTCCTAACTCGCCAAAAAGATAGATAAACATAATACAAACAGCTAAGAACATAGATCATAGGATATATAATATACTTTATACTTGGTAGTGTGAAAATAACCTATTGATTTAATATATCTAGATTAAAGTATAAATTATTCGGAGAGACTCTACGAGTGAGAATTATTAATGAGCACGATAGAGATTATTTACAAGTATACATTTATCCGGATTATAGCGTATATTTCAATGAGTAGATAGGGAATGACATCTCAGATTCATATCTTTGAAAACATACTCGAGAACAGTGTAATTTGAATATAACAAGAGGATAATCTGCTGAAACTCAAAAGATTTGAGAGCAAAAATAATGTAGACGTATCTCAAAAGTTAAAATGTAGGAGGGATGATTACATAGAGCATCCCCCAAGCTTATAAGTGGGGGATATATCCCTCCATCCCCCCCGGGATCTACGCCCCTGAATAATATCTATATTCTTACTGTAAAATAGCGTATTTGGTTAATAGAAAATCCAGAAAACGAAGTCTCTGCTATGTTTTTCTAAAGCAATTTTAAATGAAAACGCCCCTACACGATTTACCTAAAAACTCGCTAACAAAAAGTTCGCAGTCAAAAGATAAATCCGATTATTTTATATGGGAATTTCGAATAAATAATTTTTATAATGACTTGACAGAAAAAAAACCAATGGGACAAAAAAATTTCCAGCCGACAGACTGGTAGTGCAGCTCAGGGTTATGTATTCTGTTCTTTACAATTAGCAAAAATGTCAACATTCAAATTTACAAACTCGATGGCCCCCTTACTAGCAGTTAATACGAAATCTCTAGGATGATTTTGAATAATATGCAAAAAGGTGTGAAAATATGATTATTTATGTGATAAATCTGTGAATTTGTAACTTTCAGACTCTGAAATTCTCGAAATCGGATTCTACGCACCCAATTATCCCTGACAACATGTTGTAACCTAATCTCTAGCTTGCTTTTGTATTTACATAGAAAAGTGTGAAAATATGATTAATAACCAAAATGTGTGAAATATTCACTTTAGAAAAATTTATACCCGAGGTGCAAATCTCCCACCCAAAATGTATATGTATGCCAAGTTCATGTTCATTCGACTGCTAGATTTCGCACTGCCGCGGATCCTTGGAAGGATAAAAACTTCCTGATTTTATATTATAATTGAAATCGGGTATTTTAACACTGTTTTTAGTGCAGCTCCTATAGGGAGATACCCTAATGGCATGGACGATATGCGACGTCCGTACATCCATTCGTCCTTCCGATATCGATTTCTTCATATCCTTATATTAATTACAAGTAATTTGAATCTTTGCTAATGTTAATGATTTCTAATGAATCAAAATATTATAAAGCATTAACATATAGCTAATTGAAAGTGCTAATTATCAGAATATTGATACATCTAAATTCATCCTCATCCCGAAGCTGTAAATGCTAGATTATATAAATAGATTGGACCAGTAGTCCTCAATAAGTGTACCGGCAGTACCACGGAGTGCTTGTGTTCATCAGAACTTAAGTGCACTATTAAATTTTAAAAGACTCATAAACGAATCACTGTTTAAACTGCTATTATGGCTTTTTTCCTAAACTACCAAGATATAGTTAGCTGCAGTTCATCTGTAATCAAAGCATTGAAAGGAGGTGAATAGAATCTCATAACAGATATTTATTTTATTCTATCATTCAATTAATACATTTATTATATAATTTTGTTTACTTCTTTGGCAACCTAACAATATAAATATTAAAATCTAACAAGTACAGTATGTATCTATATCTGTACCAAAGAAGGTGAATAGTACTATTGATTATAAAAGCAAGAAACTTCCTCTAGTGAGCCTTTCTAAGAGAGGATGGGGTGATGAACATCTTGACTTTCCTTTTGGTATTACTATTGACAGAAAAACTGGGAATATTTATATTACAGATCACAACAATCATTATATCAAAGTATTTGACAGTAACGCAAAGTATGTATTCAAATTTCCGAAACTTAGCGAAGGAATGATAAATAACCCTAGATGCTTAGCTATTTGTAAAGACAAAATTCTTATTACGCATAGTAATTATGGTATCCTACATTATCAGCTCAGTGGCAAGTTTGTTTCTCTAATTGGTAAATTTGGATGTGGAGAATTAGAATTCAACCAACCCATGGGTCTAACTATTTGATGACGTTAGTGAAGAGACTTACATTTGTGGTTTTTTAAACCATCGAGTTCAGGTACTCACCAAGGAATTTAAATACAAATGTCAATTTGGTAACTTTATTCTCCATAAGCCTATTAATATAAAACTTTCTCGAAAATATGTTTATGTTCTGGATGAATCTAATCCTTGTGTTCATCTCTTCAATCGTCCTGATCACGTACCTGCGAAAAGTATAATTTCTCGAGGACTAGGAAATCAAATCGTTACTCCCCTCTCAATATTCGTTGACAAATCTGGCTATATTCTAATTACAGATTGGTATTCTAATTGTGTTGCTATCTTCAACTCTGGATTCGGATTGATTCATAAGATGCAAGTTTCCAAAGATCCTACTGGAGTCACAGTAGGCGATGAGGGTAGAGTTGTAGTATTGTGTGACTCCGATTAGAAATGCATTCAGTTATTTTGATCTCTAACGCCTTTTATGTATTTGAATCTGCATATAATGTATCTGTCTTTATTTTTGAATTTCCCTTTTTTAACAATCTGTATATTTTCATACTTTAGTATTCTTTTGATCAGATTAATTGTATATATGTGTTTCTAATATTCATGGTATTCTGATTGCAGAACCTAAGGCCTTTTCGCAACAACCGTTTATCAAACTTATGAGTGATATGCTGGGACATAGGCGCCAAAAGTAGGAGGTCATAGCGGGTTTGAGCCCCCAGTTTTGTCATAAACTTCTCACCCCCTTGGCATTGGAAACAGTCAGGGGTATATCCTCCTACTCAGTAGGTAAAAGTAACGTAAGTAGCATTGAGACTTCTCACACGCCAAAAGTGGTTCGACCGGACTACTTTTGGTTGCTTGTCAAGATATAGATGTTATCGAAGGTGACCAGAAATATAGTTTTGTCCTGGACAGTCCAGGATTTTGCCGAAGCTTGGAAATGTTTCACTATATGTCCATTGTCTAGTTGGTTGTCTACTTTTTCTGTTTCTTGTCCTGGATACATACTTTTAGATAATCAGACAAATTTATTGGAAATTTGTCTGACAGGTTGTATCTCGTAAGTAACGGTTATATTTCCAAAAATCTTGGACATTTTAGTCAATATGCAATGGCTCTCAATGGCACATTAGCTCTTGTAGAGAGTATTCTCATGAATCAATTTAGGATTCTGATAAGACAGCTTTCAATAGACGCATATATTGGCTCCGATTTTACCTAGACGAAATCAAAGCTGAAGCTGGAGGACGTGGTAACACACGAAATTACTTTCACTAAATACGGTTACAGCCTCTAAACCTGGAGGTCCAAACTATCCAGGTATCCAAACTAGGGGCCAATGGACGCACTTGCATCTGATTTTGTTAGTTTTGTAGTTTAACTTACTAAGAATTTTACGAAAATCACCACGATGATAAAAATTGAGATATATAATCAGGTCAGCTATGTGTACCAATTTTACAAAGTAACTGCTGATTATATCAAGAGTATAAAATGTAGACTCTGGTATTGTGAACATAGGAAGATGATAAGTCACATGAAACCAACAAGTATTCACACAGATAGATTCAAAAATAACTAACAAGTTGTAAAAGATTAAACCGTTTAGAATATATAATTCAAAAGTAAATAAGAAAACAAAAACAAGTACTTTATATTGTTTTAGCCATTATTTTTGTTGATGCTGTAATTTGGGATTATGGAGATGGTATGCATCTATGACACGACTATTCATGACAGGAAAGAATTTCTTGTTAGCGATATAGAGCACAATAAACAAACTGATTTGATCCATCAAGCTTTGAGCTATTTTACCGAATATGCTAGTAGATGGAATTAGTCTAATTATTGTGAAGGCTATATTGATAACTATTCCTAACAAGATGAAGTGAAGAACTGTTCTCATTTTCAGCTGATTTCTAGCAGCAAAACTCAAATGGAGAAGAGATGCACCGAAAAACCAAATCATCATGCAAAACGAAAATTCTCTAAAAATTGAAAGAGCATTAAGAGCAATCATACCAAATCTCGTGTCATATGCATTCCCTAGAAATGTCCCCGTTTGTAATGTGCAGTTAGAACCAATTGAGATCAAGATATCATCAGAATTATAAAAGAGATTCAAAAACCCGAAAATGTTTATAGTTGAGCAATAGCTCAGCTCGAAACTGAAAAATAAGAAAAATAACATTCCTTGAGATTGATTCATTTTTCAAGAAGAGGCGATGCATGCAATCGTATGAATTATCTGTTTGCATCCTATTTACTAATCTCTTTTGTATTTTACAGTTGTGAATAAACCAAGGTTGTAACCGAATAATATTTGGCGAATAGTTCAATATTCGGTTACCAACCGATTATTAGTACGGTATTCGGTTGGGCAAACTGAGTAATATCAGTATTTAGTTAGTTTGCTATTCATGAATATAGATATTCGTTTCCATCGGTTTCAACCTTAGAATAAATCAATAGTGACATAAACTAACCAGAATACACACAACGCTGTTAACAGACCTCACTACCAGAACATATAATACAATATATATGAATGAGATTCATTGGGATGAAATTAGTATTATTATTATTATTTCATAACTTTTAGGGCACCTATTCCAAAGAGTGTTACAACAGTAGCTACAGTAGCTACACCACCAAAACCTAATAATTTCTTTATGTTCTTCTCCATAAAAGTCTTGGTATTATTAGACACCTCACTTTGTGTATTCTTGATTTCCTGCTGGGCGTTCTCCAGTCTCTTTTCAGTATCTTTACGCTTGGTCTCATTTTCACTTATCTGTTGTTGCAAAGTGACCATTTCTTGAGTAAACCCTTCCTGACCAGACAAGCTAGTCTGCATTTCATCTAGCTTTTGAGTTCCTTGATTACACATTTCTATTTGATATTTGAGCACTTCAACTTCATTCAACAATGATATTTTCTTCATAAGAAGTTTATAGGAATTGACATAAAGCTCCTTGCCTTTGATCATTAAGTCGCAATTAAAACGGATTGATTTATTCATTGAATTAATAACACTTATGTGATCTACTAGCTCGATTACTTTTTTCTCCCAATACTCATTGCTCTGTGAGTATTCTGGGGACATTAACTCTATTTTCATATAACGCTTATCTACTCGATTAAATATTTTCATGAATATATCAGAGCATCCAGGACTGTCAATGTAGGATTGCAAAAAAGACTCACTGGATTCGTTTTGAGAATCTGTCATCTTAGCTTCATGAGTGAAGATGATGAATGAATACTTCCAAAACGTATCTCCAAGAGTGTTGAGGATGTAGATTGCTTGTTCGTGTCTCTTATCAGAAAACCTATCACTTCCGTTTATCACAAACACAATTGCATCCAATCCATCACGAGCTAATATCCCTGCTCTACAGATCTCACTCAATACTTCGGATGTTTCCTCATCTATGTCTACAAATCCTGGACAGTCAATTACTTTAAATATCTTTCCATTAAATTCGAAGAAATAGCTTTTCGTAATATTGGTAACAGATTTCATACTGGATTTAGCCTCAAAAAATTGGCTTTTTACAAGAAAGTTACAAAGAGTACTTTTACCAGCTCCAGTTGCTCCGATAAATAGTAATGAAATGTCATAATGAGATGGCTTCTCTATCTCAAAATAATCTTCAAATTCAATGTTTGAACTGGGTCCTGAAGTTGCCATCTACAATCTAATTAGTTCTATCAATACAAAATAAACCTACCATTCATCTCATCAATAACTCTCCTTTTCATAGAAATTTAGTTTACTTATTATTTCTATAGTAAGTAGTTTACAAAGCGAGTCAAAATATTAGGCGGGTTTCTAGCGGGCTGAACTATTTAGTTGCGTACCGCGGTTACAAATTTCGGCCCGCGTACAACTCTGGTTCCTATGAGCGATATCCATTGTATGCGACATGTCGGTTATAAGAACATTATATGCAATTCTCGACTATGTTCTCATGACAGGCATCCACTGTAGTAGATCAGTATTCTCAAGACCTTGAGGGTAATTCTCATAGATTATAAAGTCGAAATCATTTGAGCCAAAATTTTTATACGCCTGAGCTCAAATTCATTTGAAAATCTTATCACTTAGGCGTATGCAGCGTTCTTATATAATACCTGCCTATTATCCGAATGGGGATTGTATCAACTTTACAGCCAAAATGCTCTAAAAATTTAGGTGATATAATAGATAGATAATATTTAGCAACAACTTTTCCGTTGACTGTTAACAGTTTAGTTGTTTACATCCCTGCTGCATACTAATTTCTGTTTCCTTAAGGAGTATGTCTTATACGAGTTCCAAAGTAGCTTATAATCAAATTGTTTTGGTTGAAGTACTTTGTTACATTCGAAACCAAACCCCTGACAACAATCATGTGGGACTTTGGTATTCAGGCCAATTCTCACATAAATATAATAATACATCCGACTGGTTATTCCGTAATATCACAAAGTGAAACTTACAAGACTAAAATATTTTAGAAAGAAATATTAATGAATTAACATTCATATAATTTGTAGAATACATCAGAGGACTATTCCTATACAGTAACGTGATACCACTAAGTCATTCTGTAAAATTTGCTGTATAACATACAAATATCTAATAGAACGTATTATGCAAGTAAAATAACAAACTCGTTGTATATTAAACAAGCAATTATTCTTTTCATGATGCGTAGCGTATCTCGCAGTATAATTAATTCATTGAAATATAGTGCGAAAATGTGATTAGATTATTTCTGCCGAGTATAAACAAAAAGGCCTCAATGAGGTATTTTGTCAGAGTTTCCAATAAAAAGCGATCTATCCCGAATAGACATTATCCTACTGTACCCCAATGCAGTGACATACAGCCGAAACCGGTTTTTGCTTACTATTTCTTTGCAGAAGATTTAGTAAGAAAACCCCAAGGAAGATGCATGGAAATATCACATTCTTACAATCTGAGCATGAAAATAAAGTAAACTGCTTTCGACTGTACTCGAAATATAGATGAAATGATGTATAATTGTTGTTATAGTAATTTCTTTTTCTCTATTCATATTTTCTGCCTAAAGAAATCTACATATAATGAACTAGATATGACGCACTATAAATCTTGCAGATATCATATTCATTATAATTCTCAAAATATTGGTGTTTAAGGATTAGTTCTTGTTGACTTTTAGCATTTTCAAGTACAGAGGGCTAGAACTAAGCACATGAAATCATATTAAACAACTTTGTTATACATCAGTGTAATGTTGGTGGCATACTTAACAACGTTCTGAGGCACACCGATTGAGGACCACTGCTATATAGTAGTATAGTCGGTACAGTAAAACACTCGTAAGGCACCGCAAATTTGTCCATCCCATAACCTGTGTATTTAACTTACTTCATATTAATGAACAACTAATCTCAATTTGTTCTCTCGAATGAGGGACTCCCCAAAATATTTAAGTTATTCAACGTATATTCAATTTGGAAAGGCCACCCAAATTATAATTATTAATTTGAATTTTTTGGGGTACCCCCATATCGGCTTCGAAATAAGTGACAAATGTTAGGACTTTGGTGCTGTAACGCTTTAAATGGTCCGGGGTGGAAGAATCATGGCCTGTAAGGTTTAAATGATCAGGATGCCATAACTTGTGCGCAGAATTTTCAATCTATTCTGTATACTTTTGTAAGTCATATCTTCTTCCTAATTAGAAACGTACATTAAATTTTCATGTACGTATATCACTATTCACCAGCTGAGTTTTACAAAATATTAATATAAGAATATTTGAAGAGTATTGCAATTCTACTAACACTTTAATCTAAGTTCACCAAACTCCATCGTTTGGTATATTTTCCATCTAACCATGTGCTGGGAGTGGAAATTCAATCCCCATTCCCAACCCCCATTTAATTCCACGGGATTTCCTATAAATTTTCAGACGAGAATGGGAATCGTTTTTACCTATGGGTCTCCAACATGGGAATTCCCATAGACCTCTTGTGGGAATGGAAATTGAAATCGGTTCCCAAGACAACTCAGGTAGGTTTAAGCAAAATTCATCAGATTCTCTCGTCAGCTATGTATATCTGAGTAATAGAGCATCTTGAATTCAAATGTCCAAAATTCTTCGCTTTCTCTGGAGTAATCCCAATTGGATAACCATTGTAAGGATCTGATTATAGCTAACTATTGTTATTAATATCCATTAGCCGTGTCCGTATTAACGAGGTTCCATTGTAAATGAAAATTTCCATGAATTTGGCGAAAATCTTCTGGGGTCACCGTTTATTTTTGCTTCTATTAGCGCCTTTTGTTTAGTTCCCATTGAGACACAATTTTGAGAAGATGGTCAATTATAGTTGATCATAAGAATTTTCATACAGCGATATTCACCAGCTGATGATTGTTAAGTAGTTGTGCTTTTTACCTCGTTTTTTATTCAAAAATTACAAAATTACGCTCGGAATCTATAACGATGTTGCAAATATCTACTGTGGAATTTGGATAAGATGTACTCCTTAGGGAAAGATAAACTGTTATGTACTATTTGATTGTACTTCTTTCCGAATGGGGATTGAATGAAATACCTACATTTTAGGGATGATTAAAGTAACCGAGCGTACGTCTAAAGTCTGACAAGTCATGCCCCTGAACTTGGAATGTTTATATTATCACAGACACAGCGTAAAGTAATGAAGTCGTATACAAATACATATTTCCTTGAATAAGCGCCGGGGCTTGAAAAAGCCTCGAAGACCAAGACTAGCGTATACAATTTCATTACCGCCCTCTAGAATAATTCCTTGATAAAATGACTCCTCGTTAGGCAATGCAATAAATTTGGATAATCTGTTTCCAAAGATCATTTGTATTTTCAGAAATTGTAAAAAAGTTAAACGATAATAAGCTCACTAAATAAATAAACACCTCGACGCTTATTCAGGGAATACTGTAGTCATTATTATCCTTGATTAGTTTTGGATTATTCAGATTACTAGCCTCTTGAAATGATGAATAGCTCTGCCTTCTCCATCACTCCACAAGAATCAGCTCAATTCCAGCAGAAATACATTGAGCTTGTTGGTAACACACTTGAACCTCTGTCTGGAGACAAAGTTCACTCCTTCTTTCTCACTTCCGGTCTATCAGTCGAACAGCTAGGGAAAATATGGAGCTTAGTAGATCAAGAGAAGAAAGGGAGTATTACCTACACTCAGTTTCAGTTAGCAATGTCTATAATGAAGAATGTACGTAAAGGTAATCCTCTACCCTCCTTCATCCCACGAGAGGTTCTAATCACCCCCTCAAGGCCTATCTCACCTACTTATCCCGCTCCATTAGGCACACCCTCTACTCCCCTTGCTGTCTTGAATCTGACCTCTCAACCCTCCTATAACCGTGTCAGTTCTCCTGACAGTTCTAATCTACCTGCTATTGACACTAACATAAGACGTAAGTACATTCAACAGTTCAACACTCTAGATACAGCACGTAGTGGTTTCCTGAATGGAGTACAAGTCAAGGCTTCTATGTCTAAATCATTTCTCTCTCACACAACATTAGGAAAGATATGGGAGTTATCTGATATTGATAAAGATGGGAGATTAAATTCCTTCGAGTTTGTACTCACAATGCATCTGATCGATTGTATTAAACAAGGGCTGACACTCCCTGACAAGCTGCCTCACTACCTCTTACCTTCTGCCTCTCAAACATCCACTTTACCTCTGTCATTCAAGAACTCTCCCTCACCTCCTCAAGCACAGGGAGGCTTACTCCTATCCTCTGACACATTCCTACCCTCTCAATCAAACCTATCTTTACAACCCGCTCCAATCCCACAGCAGCCTCTGTCTATGTCTAGTGTGTTTCCTATGGATATGTACAAACAGACAGACACCGGAAAGCAGTGGAGCGAGCTTGGACTAGGGATGTTCTCTGATGATTCATCTGAGACCGTCAGAAGGACCAGGAAGCTCAGTCTGGAGGACATGAAGCGGGAGAACTTCCTACGTGGTCAGCAGTTCCTGCAGAAACGAAAGAGTGAACTATTCCAGCAAGAAGACAAACGTGCTTCTGAGATTTTACAGAAGAGGCAATCAGAGGAGAAGATACGAGTAGACAGAGAGAGAGCTGAGCATGAGAGAAGGCGCACTAACTCTATAAAGGAGATAAAGTTGGATCAAGAACGGGAGCGTGTAAGAATCAGACGTGAGCAGTTGGAACAGGAAAGGAAGAGACTGAATGAAGAGTTAGACTCTCTAAAAAGTCAGGCTTCTTCCTTACAAGCGGAAGAAGAACACTTAGACATGCGTAAAGTGGACCTAGAGTCTCGTCTCTGGCATCAAGAGCAGTTTACGACTAGTCTTAAAAGAGAGTTGCAATCGGAACAAAGTCCTGAGACCGAAACTAACAGCCAACAGGACAAGACATCTCTACAAGCTCAACTGAAGACACAAACAAATAGACTAACTTCTCTTATCAGTCGTAAGGAGCTGCTTAAGAAACATCTCAAGTCCAGAGAAAATGTTCAATCAGAGTCTCTCAAGAATCATGATACACTCAGTGAGAATGTAACACAGCTTAACACTGCTATTGAGAATAATCGTAGACACAAGGTATCTCTAGATGTTAGCGAGCAGATAGCTAAGGACAACTTAGCTTCAGTACAAACTCATCTAGCTAGCGTCCGTAAACAGACTCAAGATGCTAAGAAGAAGGTGCAGAGCATGGAATCTGGTGTCAGGAAGAAGCAGTTGGAAGTAAATTCATTCTTTGCTAACAGACAGAAGAGCATTACGTCAATAGAGAATAAACAAATACAAATCCCTGTAGCTAAACCTGTACAAACACAGTCTGGTTTCAAATTCGATCCTTTCGGCAGTTTAGGTGTCACTAGTGCTGATGAACATGCTACGGATACTAGTACAGATCTAATGAATATATTCACCTCAACTCAACCAGTTGTTGATCAGAATAAAGTTATTAAAGTGCCTTCTGTGGCTAAACCTCAGGTTAAAATTGAGTCTTTGTATGAAACAGCTGGCAATGCCCTTTTCAATACAACCCCGACGAAAATGAATTCCGCACAACAACCTAATCAACAACACAAGAGTCTAGAACAACTAAAGCAAAAACCAAGACAAAAACACAGAAACAAGAAACAACAACAACAAATTCAAAAAGAGGACATATTTGTTTCGCCAAATGAGAAAATAATCCCAAGCACCTCTCCTCCTATCCACACAAATCCTACACCTCAATACGATACCTACGTAGATAGCAATACATTATTAGAGTATGCTAAATCAGCTAAGCAGCTAGCAAGCGAGAAGGCTACACAGAGACCTGCCTCTATGTTTGTTAGTAGTGAAAGTGATTTGACCTCTGTACAAGATAACATTCTGTATCAGCAGGTGGGAATTGATGACTTGAGCATAACTAAACCTCCCAAACCTACAAAATACCCTGCTTCTAAACCGAACTCCTCTCTTGTTGCTAGCGCCCCTAGTTCTTCCCACAGGCTCTCTGCTCTGTATGACTTCGAGGCTAATGAGGAGGGGGTGCTCAGCTTCAAGAAGGGAGATGTACTCAGCTGGAGGTCAGAGTATGATGGACCAGATGATGGTTGGGTTGGAGCAGAGGTTAACGGGAAGTGTGGAATCGTACCGGAGAGTTATGTACAGAAACTCCCTTTACGTACAGCTCCTCCTATCCCAGTACCTTATTCTGATAACAACAAAGAGCTGGTAGAAACACAAAATAGCAAACCAGTTGAGGATATATACGCACAGCCACAGAAGTATCTCCCGAGATCTGCGCTTGGAGGGAAGGATCCTGATGAACAAGTAGTGGATTCTTATCAGGTGGAAGCTAAGGTGAACTATAAAGGACGCACTACAGAGCAGCTTAACTTTGAGAAAGGTGCAATCATAACTGTAACTAAAGAGAAGACTCAGAGCAAATGGCTGTACGGTTCTTATAACGATAAATATGGTTGGTTTCCTAAATTCTCTATAAAAGAAATACCAACAACAACAAATGCACAGACACCCTCTGTCAAGCCTAATCCCAGCCAGCTGACTATAACCATGAACTCTACCCAGTTTGATGATAGTTTTGAGAGATCAAGTATTGTTCCTATGGAAAAAGCTACTCATGATATCACCAGTGCTCTGGATACAATTCTTTCCACTAAATCTGAAGATAAACCTGCTAAAGGTAAACAAACTGATAAGTTACCTACCGCTAATCCAGAAACAGATCAACAAGAATTACATTTAGCTCTGTATGATTTCAATGGGACTCAGGAAGGAGATCTAGTGTTCAAGAAACACGATAAGATACTCATAAGCCAGACTATTGATAAATGGATGTACGGTGAATTAAATGGTAAATCTGGATACCTACCTGCCAGTTACGTTGCTAAAATATCACAACCTCAAGAGATAGATGACACATCTCCTCTATACGATAATATTCAAGCACCTATTGCTCCGAAGCGTACACACCCCACTCCATTGCTTCCCAATAAACCGATTAAATCTTCTGCTGAACCGACAGTGAGTAAACTCTCCGTTGTACATGACATCAAGAGTAAAATGGAGCAAACTAACACTGTATATACAGGTTCTATTGAGTTGAATAAAACACAGGATTTATCTCAAACATTATCAACGTCTCACTCACAACCTTCTACTACGAAACCACAAGCAGCTCCTAGACCACAGGCTAAGCTTCTATCTTCATCCCCCATTGCTCCTGTCAGTAGTGACGTCACTGGTCAGGAAGAACAGAGCATCACTCCATTCTCTACACCTGCTAGTATGCGTTTCAAACAGAGAGGAGGAGACTTTTCATTCCAAGCTGGAGACACATTACATATTTCTATGAGTAAAGCTAATGGTAAGTGGTATTATGGACGTGTAGAGAGTACTGGGAGTTCTGGATGGTTTCCTTGCTCATTTATCCCAACAAAACCGTCAGAAACCACAGTTGCACTACAAACCAAACAAATCCAAGCTGGACCACCCGAAGTTAGGTCATATTCCCCACAAATAGGAGCTTATTACGTAGCTCTATATGACTACCATCAAGCTTACGACCAAGACCTGACCTTCAAGAAAGGAGATAACATTAAGCTTGTCTCTGTAGAGGGAGAGTGGGCTACTGGAGAGTTCAATGGGAAGACAGGTTACTTCCCTTTGAAGTATGTAGAGAAGAGTCATCACACTGTAGACCAGATCAAAAGCCCCAAATATACAGCTGTGTTTTCGTACACCAGTCAGAATGATGACGAAATATCTTTCTCACCGGGAGACGTGATTAATCTACTGTCTAAATCAACAGAGAAATGGTGGAGAGGTGAGCTAAACGGAAAAATCGGTGCATTCCCTGCTAACTACGCTCTTGAGCAGAGAGAAGCCATCAAACAGGAGGATACTAGTTCTATAGAGAAAGAGTTAGAATTTGTTATTACAGAGATCTTATCCTCTGAGCTAGCGTACTTAACTGATCTTCAGTTAGTTGATGAACTATTCTTTCAACCAATCGAGAAGAATCGACTGCTCACTCAATCACAGTTAAAACCGATAATGGTTAACTGGCGTGATCTAGTCGGAGTTTCCAGGAGGATGGTGGAAGGAATGCAAAGTGACAGAGATATGCAGAAGAGTTTTGAAGTGATGGCAGAACTGTTCTACTCCCAGATATCTTCTCTACAGAGATTCGTAACCTGGTGTAGCAGCCAGAGTAATGCGATTAGTTTGTTGCAGAAGAAGCTGGAAGGTGACGCCTCTATCCGTGAGCTACAGTCGATATGGTCTCAAGATCCACGCACAGCACATCTACCTATCAGCAGCTTTATGCTTAAGCCTATGCAAAGAATCACTAAATATCAGCTGTTCATGAAGAGACTGCTGGAGATCTGTCCTGCTAGTAACACTACGCTCAAATCCAAACTAGACAGTGCTCTCTCTCAGCTTGAAAACATATGTCTAGAAGCTAATGAGGGTGTCCGCGCGCATGAGAATGCTACTAAAGTAAAATGGGTGATGAATCATCTGGAGTTCTCAGAGAATGAGGTTATATGTAAGAACATTATACATAGTAAATCTGAGATAACTAGAAAGCTACTGTATACTGGTAAACTAGTCAAAACTAACAGCAACAAGGAGTTAGTCGGATTTCTGTTCGACGACCTTCTGCTATTCACTAGACCTTCTAAGAATCTGTTTCAGCGTCACATATCAACTAGTGATTTATTTGAGGACGATGAATGTAAACTTATTAATTACAGATGTCCCTTTAAGCTGAGTAACATTGTTAGTGTTAAGCAGTGTGTAGGAGATGAGTGTTGTTTTCTGATGGAAGTATTCGATACTCTTGAGAACCAAATCAGATCTCTACAGCTAAGAGCAGAGAGCCACGCTAATTGTAAGAATTGGATTAAATTGTTGGAAGAGGGCACGAAGCGGTGTAGAGAAGATAAACAATTTGAGGTGTCGACATACCAAGAATCAATAGGTATTGCTGAGGCCTATTCGTCAAATTGATACATTCAAAGCAGATTAATATAAATTTAATATGTTTACAAATTTAATATACATTCTTGCTTCCCTATTGTTTGTATTTGTCTGCGATTTTCTATACACTATTGTGATTATCTACTTTTTAGTTCAATAAAATGTATATTATATCTGTCTGTACATAGCCAATACCCGAACTATAAAATTACTTTATTTTTATTGAGATTATTAGTATTATGTTCTATGCTATTTATTTATTCTAATTACAGATTACTTATTGACATAATGTCTCAATGAAATCTATATTATTAAATTGCTCTATTTTTGTCTGTCTGTCTGTCTGTCTCTGTTTGTTCTTTGTGAACGGAAGGTTTTAAGTTATATAATACACGTGTAACGTATAATGTGTTATACGTGATCTATTTTAACGTATTATACGTCTAGGTTAACCTCGAAATATGAGATTTTGAAATTGTTAGACTTGTATAAGTCACAATATTATAAGGTATTACATATGTTAGTTAACTATGCTGAGATTTATCATTAACAATTCGAGAACTACTGTTTTGATGCAAAAATACTTATTGCAGAAATCAGCCCCTAATAGAACTTACATGACCAAAAATTGTACGATGAACGTATTATACGTAATACGTCTTCATTGAAAGAAGTATTGTTGTTTTTAGGAATCTAAAGTAAACAAATCTATAAATAGTTCCAGAAACTTGGTTTCAACGGTTATGCCGGTAATAGCGTCCGCTGATCCAAATTTCGCACTCAAACTCATATATACATGATTGTTGTTCTTATGAAAATTCAAGGCACAAAGTGCCGAGTTCCATGCGAACACAGTGCTCGCAAGCCACGCAGCGCGAACAAGCGAATCAGCTCATATTATAGTATATTTCATGCAATAATTCGCATCGTATTTTATCAGTACCATATACGATTACTTGATTTAGTTTATGCTTTATTAAGATGGATAAACAAACTGATAAGATTGAACGGGTGGGGAATAAATCTGCTGCACGAACTTACGAAACTCAAACTAAGGGATACGGCTTCAAGTGTGTAAGGAAGGAAGAGATGGAGGAGATAGTAGACAGATTATGTCAGGTCCGTACAAGAGTACCAGACCACAAGAGGACTGGAGCTGGACATGAAATTGGAATACAGAATAGCTACTTATGGAAGGGATTTAATTAATGCCATTCATCATTCTATTCAACAGAGGATGTATTACGAAATTGATATTCTACATATGATCACTATTGTCCTATAATATATATATTATATTTCGAAATATTTATTCTATACAAGTAAGTAAGATTATATTCAATCTGTTTTAATCATATACTGTAGAACTCGGTTAGTACGTCATTCGGTTGTTACTCTAGGGGTCCGAATCAGCGGGGACCCACTTATTAATTCTAGATTTTTTTCCATCTCCTGTTTATTAAATTTCCAAATTTTTCCACTCCCCCGTTTATTCAGACCCGTAGAGTAGAAGCAGTTATTCTACGTCTTATCATGTATTAAGATCACCAAGATTTGCATTTAATAGATTCTAATACTCAAATACATTATACAAAATACAAATAGAATTAGTAACTACAGATTGATTACATAAAAATGCTTGAAAACGATAACGATACGTTTTGCTGTAACCAAATATTCTCCAAATGTATTTCACACGGGTTACATAAATATACATTAAACTAATTAAAATAGAGTTAAAATAGATGACAAGGTCTGTCAGATGTACCAATAACAAACAGTAGGTACTAATATTCGCAAGAAGTATATTTGTAGGATTTGAAATTGTAAACTGTGGGGAAAGATTGGTCACATGAAACCCACAAGCATTCACACTAATAGATTCCAATACTGCATATGAGTTGTAGAAGATAATCATCTTCAGGATGTATAACTCAAATGTGATTAGGAATAAATATAACAGCACTTTATACTGCCCGAACAATCTCTTCTGTTGCAGATATACCCAAGTATTGTGAGATAGAATGCATCTATAAACGACTATTCATGGTAGGAAAGAATTTCTTCATAGCAATATAGAATACAATAAGGAAACTGATTTGATCCACATAAATACAAGAAATATAACATTACGAGTTATACTCTCTTTCCGTAAGTACAGCTTATGTTGATAATATGTAACGGTATCACCTTATAAATATGATAACTTGGCAAGTCTCCTTTTGTATCTTATTTGTGAAATTATTCAATTACTAGATATCAGTGCAAGTACTTGATCAATATAATAAGAGTTAGCACCAATAGAATTCAGAATGGCGGAAGTTATCGATATATTGAGAGTTTGAACTTCTGCTTGAGGAAACATTATATTTAATTAATTGTAAATAAATGTGTAATATACACATATGTATATCGTAGGCTGAATCATGTAATATTAGTTGTATATGAAGATTGATTTAAGGATATGGATATCTCTCTAGGGCTAGACATAAATGCTCACTAATGGTAACTCTAATTGATTAATAATGTAAACATCTAATACTCAACATATCAATCTATTGGGCAATCAGATGAATCAAATCCGTGTATTGTTGATATATCATTCAGGTAAATGATAACTATTTTGATAGTGATCCTATAAATGTGTTGATTAGCTCGATAAGGTGGGCTTCCGATTGTTAGGAGTCGATGATATAAAATGATAAATTCTTTAGTCTCACTCATAATCTCTCTTTCTTAAAAGTCTTATAGAGGATATGATTTATAATCTATCCTCTATTAAAATGAATTATTGACTGAACCAACAAATTTGGTAATTACATATTATGCAATATTGTTAATGAAATTTTATACATCAACCAGTAGGAATTTCCCCGTAATATTATACCCAAGTTTATTTCTACAATATTAAGTATAAAACTCAACTCATTTGTTGAATGATAGAATTTACCAATATGATTGACTCTTCTAACAAAAGTTCAGAACCTCGCCTCGATGAGTTTACATATCTAAGCTCTGTTAACGATAAAGTGTATTATGTTGATCAGGTACTGGGATTTGTATACACTTCTCTATGTGTATTCTGGTTAGTTTATGCCATAATTGTTTTATCCACAACAGTAAAATACAAAAAGAGATTAGTAGATAGAATGCAAATAGATAATTCATGCAATAGCATGCATCGCCTCTTCTTGAAAAATGAAGCCATCTTAAGGAATGTTATTTTTCTTATTTTTCTATGTTTCGAGCTGAGCTATTGCTCAATCATAAACATTTTCGGGTTTTTGAATTTCTTTTATAATCCTGAGGATATCTTGATTTCGATTGGTTCTAACTGCACATTACAAACGGTGACATTTCTAGGGGATGCATATGACACTAGAGTTGGTATCATTGCTCTTAATGCTCTTTCAATTTTTAGAGAATTATCGTTTTGCATGATGATTTGGTTGTTCGGTGCATCTCTTCTCCATTTGAGTTTTGCTGCTAGAAATCAGCTGAAAGTGAAAACAGTTCTTCACTTCATCTTGTTAGGAATAGTTATCAATATAGCCTTCACAATAATTAGACTAATTCCATCTACTAGCATATTCGGTAAAATAGCTCAAAGCTTGATGGATCAAATCAGTTTCTTTATTGTGCTCTATATCGCTAAGAAGAAATTCTTTCCTGCCATGAATAGTCGTGTTATAGATGCATACCATCTCTATAATCCCAAATTACATCATCAACAAAAATCTTTTCTAAAACAATACAAGGTACTTGTTTTTGTTTTCTTATTTACTTTTGAATTATATATTCTAAACAATTTAATCTTTTACAACTTGTATGTTATTTTTGAATCTATCTGTGTGAATGCTTGTTGGTTTCATGTGACTTACGATATTCCTATGTTCACAATACCAGAGTCTACGAATCATACTCTCAATATAATCAGCCATTACTTTTTAATATTGGTACATCTAGCTGATTTTATTATTTATTTCAATTTTATTGTTGTGAATTCAACTTTTCTATTCTTTCTATTGTTGAAATTCTTTATGAAGAGAAAAGCCAAGAGATATCGATATCCTGTATGTTCTGCTCCTTTGTTACCAAATAAATAATAATTTATAACTTGTAATCATTATTGTTTCTTTATTCTCTTGTTATATAACCAAATTTGTTTCAGATTATTTTATTGTTTTTGTAGTTCGTTTAGTTCTGATTCAGATTTATTTGTCTTCTTTTACAAAAAAATTAAATTTGGCTGCTGTGTTCATGTGATACTTAGGCGTTTATAGTATTCAATTATCGCAAACTTAATTGTATTAAGCTCTTAAATCATTTTCATAATCAGGGTGGAAACGGCAATGATGTTAACAGCATAAGTATTTGAATAATTTCATTGGCCTGGGTATTGTAGACATAAACGGAATATATGTATATTTTCCAATATTTGAACAAGCAGGGATTGAAACAATAATTCAGGTATCTTGATCAAGCACTGATACAATTACAGTTAAAATTATTCCAAACAGCTCCAGCTGTGTTAACATTATTTCATCTGTTTTAGCAAATTCCTATATACACTTTCCACTTCAGAAATATGAGGTCTATGTATTAGGGTACATCAGTTGCTTCTTTTGTCTAAAACAAACGTTACTTATTACTTTTGTGTTATCTATATACTGTATTGATTTATCATTCACAATTTCAATGAAATACATAAAGATTAGTACCACAATGTATTATTGCAAATGTGATGGTTTTTAGTGCTTTTTGTCGTGTTTTAGTCCAATTTTGATGAAAAATGTAGTTCAATCATATCTATGTATCTGAAAGATTTGGAATTTGAGTAGTTTGTGGTGGGTTCATGTCGGTGAATAATAGATAATATTCGAAATCCAATTTTGTACAGTTTAGGAGAAGTCGCGAAAATAGTTGCTGTCTGCGCTGGTATGATAACTATCATTATGAAGTTATTTTCACTAATATCTTCTGAGCTCTACAAGATTGGTTATCAAAGTGTTTATTGACCGACATAAAATCACTCCCAAATTACATAAACTCTGTAGTGAGTAAATTAATACAATTAGAGTTTCAAAGCTTTACAATGGGATTTACATCAAATGACGGCATTTTGTCCTGAAAATAGTTTGTAGATGTAGACTGCAAGTGATGTCAAATATCAAAAATACATTTATTCGGGCCAAAATGTACCGTTTAAAAATATAGCAACAAATAGAATTCCTTAACCTGACTTGACGTATCCCTGGTCCCAGTCAATCAATCAGTACCATTGCTTTAGTGTATAGAATACTATGCCTCAATATTGTTGCAAATGCAGAACAAATATTCTCATTTTGAAAGGTAGGAGTCAAATAAAATACAAATACTTGAAAAAATGTATTTAAATACGCTCGAATACGAATATATGTATTTGACCCCATGTCTGATTGGGACCAAGAAATATGTTCCTATATAGTGAATATAATTGCATAGTGTATCCTATAGTTAATAGTGAAATTAATACGTATTTCAGGACCAATATATCCAGGCTTGCCGTGGATATGGATATCCATGGATGGATATCTAGGTTTTGGTCATATCCATGGAAGTAGAAAGGCCATCAATAATGAATCAATACCACTATCATTTGAGGATTGTAGTGATATTGAGGGTTTTTAGTTTATGAATGATAGTTTACATAATATCTAGAGATTTAGTATAGCATTTAATACATTAATCAACCTCTGCATAGCGGTTACCTGTACATAACGGTCACTACTAGTCAGTCTTGGGTTACTGTTAGAGACAGGTTATATTAGATTATTGATAAATATCCATGGATATCCACGCAAAAATGACATGGATATGGATATGGATATGGATATGGATGGGATTTTTCTCCTCCACGGCAAGCCTGAATATATCAGATTTCCTCTATGGTATAATATTCCTATACAATCAGTAACAATTTACTGCTGAATATATCTCATTCAACTATTTGAAGTAAACTGTATTGATTTCTATATACGTAATCACAAAATGAACGATATTACAAATTAGTCTTAACTCTTAAGTTTGTATAATTAGAAAATCGACATATGGGATTATGCGTGTTATAGTATTACATATTCAATCATTTTGAAGAGTACTGAATTCAGATTATCTGAAAAAGATTAAATACAATTATTAAGAAGTATTACGTGTGCTTTCAGTGAAATCAATTATATAAAATGATATTAAGCGATAGATTATCAATTTAGGTACAATTCTCTTTAGTTGATTATTTTGTAAACATTTTATTGACGTGAGCTTATCCATGAATAAATTAGAAAGCAGTGTCGATAGATGTAATATAATTATTTATTATAAATACTCGAATTAATCCAATGAAATTAATAAGAAGAGAAACACATTACTAAAAAATGGTGAAAATTCACAGAAAGAACAAAATATCTTTGGCTGTACAGGTTATAACTGGCATTTTGTTCTTTATCGTTGGAATAGCACTCTTAATTCCAGGTGTAATAATGTTTACCAATGATGGTTCTACCACAGGGCTTACATTACTTCTAATTGGTGCTGTATTTGCCTCCTCAGGACTTTTTACTCTTGTCATTGCTTTTTTTGTATATTTATGTTTTATTGTATGTTGTGCTCAAGTGCTTGCAGAACCGCCTAGTAAATATGGATTAGAAGGTCCCCTTACTAAGTGTCTTGATGATTAAGTCTTGATTTCTTTGATGTCATTTAAAAGGTTCTGTTTCCCAGTAATCTAGTTTGTATATCAACAATACTTCATACTATTTGTATATGTATGTGCCATCATCAATATTAAATATATGCTCAATTACTCTGTAGTGATTCTACTGCTTTCCAGGAGGAACTAGCATTGGGCAAAGAAAGCAATTGCCACCTCGCTTTTTCACCCGTTGCTTCATCTCACGATTGTAATCGCTATTTTTATGAGGTAAATATTCACCCTTGCTCTTGGGTTTCTAGTTAACACACTAGTATATTAGGATTTTATAATCACATAAGTAGTGCGCTATTGGCTTGGACCAGTGTCCCCCTCAATTTGGACTCGTGGCCCTAAGGTGAGATGTTCCCCATAATTGTGGGACTAGTGTGAGGAGTCCTAGGGTGAGATAAAATACGTACATATTTCCCTAAGTTAATACTTTCCACCCATTTGATTTCGTCGACATTCTCCCGACTTGGTTGAAATATGCGTCACTTTACCTCGAATTAATCTATTTTATTCCGAAATTCTATGTACTAACGATGTTCTGAAATATTTATTCAATAAAATTCAGATGTCTTATGATTGCAAATTGCAACTTATACATTTTAAGCTTCTCAGGGTGGTCCTGAAGTTTCTTACACAAAGAACTTTAAAGGATTTAATTATCCACATTAAACAGAATAAATACTTATCCATTATTACAAGAGCAAGCTTTACAAACAATTGAATTAAGCTAATTATGTATAGAAATGAAACTATAATTATCCTAAAATATCTTTTCTCATATGTTATCGTTATGAGATAACAATCTGAATCTGGAGTATATCAAATTATTAAGGCCAAATAATCGCGAAAGTCAGTTGAGAATCACTTCTTCACATGTCAAGTGTCTCTAAGAATCCGGGTATGCTTGGTGGCCCTTTTTGGACGTGAATATATTGATTCTGTAAGAATTTGATATTCTCATTTTGTTGTTAGATCTCGGTACATATAGTATGTAGTTGGCAGAATTATATCTCAGAATCTCCAATACTAACATGGCGACTGATATAATGGAACGCCATTGATAAATTTGTGAAGTTGATTATCAATGAGAACTTACATATATGGGGTTACATGGTATTGTTATGAATAGTCAACAGTAAAATTTTCAACGATTACATGAAAAGAGATAGTATTTATTACTAATTATCAAATAAAGCACTCCTCCTTGTACAATGTTTCATTTTTGTGCGATATGACCAGAATGTAGATATCCATATCCACGGCAACCCTGGAGGAGCTACTGTACAATTCATAGATGTCGTTGATGATTTCCCATAAAGATCACCAATTTTGATGCATCCAAACAGTAGGTCATCAATGCATTTATCCATCAAAATTTGTAAATAAGATTCACCTTCTTATACTTGCATTTTATGATAACTATCGTAATATGTATTATGGTTATTCAAATATTATTGTCACATAATATATTTACACGTTTTATCATGTTTTGGTTAACTAATAAATACAAAGTATCAAATGTATGTTATTAGGAAAGTTATTATGATAGGCCAATCAACGAATATATTCGGATCTTAACATTTGCGACCCAAAATTGTGCGCTATTTGGAAGATTTTGCATTTAAAGAATTATCCTCAAATTTGATGAGCTTTTCCGAAGGCCATCAAAAATTTATGACCTCAAAATATAGTTCATCAACTTAACAGACGGTTCATAAAATCTTCCAAGCATGATGCACTATGTAGCGGTCGAGAAATCATTGGGCCCGCCATTTCATGTATAAATTATCCCAAACTATTTAATTATGAAACATTCATAAATCACAATGAGTTGCTTCGTTATCTTATATTACCAGCCAATGCTATGTATCATTAACATTTTGGGGTTCTTGTATCTCTTTATCATCTTGGGAGCATTAGTCCCCATTAGTTCTAAATGCTCCTTACACATCGAATTTCTCGGGGATTAGCTAAATTTATTTTTAATTATCATTGTGTGCACTTTGGGCCTTCAAGAACAAATTTGGAATTCAGCAACCCCTATTGAAGATATAATCATATCCCTCGATCATATCCTGATAATAGAATGAGAAAACCAGAATTCTTGACATTTGACAAACTTGACTTATTTACTCAGTATACTAATTTCAATGAAATATACAAAATTGTACATTTCAATGATCTACTATTTGAGAGTGCTGAGTTCAGTTTGATTTGGAAACTATTCAATCCAATTGAAGAATTATGCAACCAGATAATTCAATTACTTATCTATTATTATATGTTACAGTAGATACTGTTTAATAGTCATAGACTTACATACATTGAATTATTTTGCAAAAGTATTCATGACGTAAGCTTACCAATAAGAAGAATTGAAAGCAGTGTCGATATTGGTAAGGTGATTATTTATAATAGAATTATGTCTTGAAATTAATTAGAAAGAGAAGAATCACACAATAATTGCCTTTTGAGCGATGAGCATGCTAAGAAGTTATCAATTCCCTTATCTAACGACACTGGTCATAGACGTATTTCTGAGATGTCAAACAATATTTTGATGCAAGTTGTTAAACAGTTAAAATATAGCACTTGTAAATTGTTCTTCATGCTCACAATTATTGGTCTACGTTCGTTATGTATATGAGAAATAGTCATGGAAGAGTTTTTTCTATGTCGCGAACTTGAAGCAACTACGAAAGCACAAGATGTGTTCGCATTGATTGATAACTTTTTTCAAGCGAATGGAATTGAGTGGAATAATTTGTGTGGAATTTGACCAACGGTGCACCAGCAAGGCTTGCCTTACGTTCTGGTTTCCAAAATCTTGTTACGGATAGATCACCATAAGTTACAGGTATTCATTGCATGACCCATAGACAAGCACTAGCTTGTAAAACTCTGAGACCACAGATTTTGACAGTGATGACATGAGTCATTAAGGTAGTCAATTTTACCAAATCGAGCGCGGTTCACACTCGCTTTTTCAGGGAACTTTGCGAAGATATGATTGTATTCATCAGACTCTACTTTTCCATAGACACAAGTACGGTGGCTTTCTAGGGTAACGTCCTTAAACGAGTCTTAGAGTTGCTTCCCGAGATGAAAATATTCCTTGATCAACATGGCAAGCATGAATTTTTGGCACAAATCAATGATCCAAGAAGTGCTGTGTTTCTTGTGCATCTCGTGGGTATATTTGAACGCATCAATACATTGAATCTCTCACTTCAGGGGAAACAAAAGTAACACATTTGATTTGAGCGATAAACTCAAAGCTTTCCAAATGAAACTTCAAAATTGGAAAGAAAAATTGACTCAGGAAATATGTATGTTTGAAAAATTGTCCGAATATTTCGAAAACATATTACTTAATTGGAAAATGATTCAAAAAATATTATCTTTGAACACCTTACGAACTTGACGAAGAATTTTCTCATTACTATTCTGAGCGGAAGGGCTCAGCAGATTTAAAATATTGAGAAATCCTTTTACTACATCTCTCCAAGCAATCCCAGACAAAGATGATCGGGCACAGGATAGATTGATAGATCTCATTCATGATGTATCTGCCAGAGAACTATTTGAAAGAGAGGTATTGAGTTCCTTTTGGTGCTCAATGGAGGATTCCTATCCTACTCTAACCAAAAGTATCGTAATCTGTTGCCTTTCCCTAATACTTACCTTTATGAGTCAGGTTTTCAACTCTGTTACGAATTAAAACTAGCAGTAGATACAAATTCAAGGTAGATGATATTCGTTGTGCACTCGCAAACACAGAGCCGGAAATTACGGCTTTAGTTAAAAAAAGCAGCTACACCCATCTCATTAATAAAATTTATTTAACATAGTATAAGTAAGAACTATTTGACTCTATTTGATTAAATAAATGTGCAGTGAAAAATTAAGGTCGTGAATTCTGGATAGAACATACAATTTCAGAATTTGATAATTCTGGTTTTTTAGCAGACCATACCAAATATCTTTCATATAAAATATTGGTTTTTAGTAAACCATAATATTTAATCTCAATATTGTATAAGAATAACCTTACCTAATTTGGCGCCGCAAAATACCCCAATTGGACGGTGACATATATTCTTAGATTAATTGCGTTTTAACTGTTATGGTTACTGAGTTATTCGCTTGTCAAATGTTCTCTGGTTTATGACGTCACGCAAATCGTGTTTATTGTGTCGCTAATTATTTTTCCATAGTCTAGCGATTGTGTAATAAGCTAGTTGAATCATATCAATACCATCGTATCTATCAAAATAATCATATAGCTATTAATAGTATAGATTGAATAATGTGATAATTATATCATACCTGTACATAGTCTTCATACATATATCTAACTTATTAAACAGAATCGCGGTATTCATCAGTATACTTTCTATAGAATATTGCAAGCACTGAGCTATAGTGAATGCCCAGCCTTACATACACACTTCAATTCGAATGTTGTATGGACAATTACTTTGCTGGGAAATTTTATTTCGTATTCCCCAGAAGTCTTTGATTTCATGGCTCTATAACAACTTACTGACTTTTGTTTACCTTTTTTCGAAGAAGGTTGGTAATTGGATGGCCATACTAAAGAACACTATCCTCCACCTATGTTTATGTTTTCTGTCCAATCATTAAGTTGCAACTTAGCTAACTCTGGCGACTCCCAAGGCCCTGTTGGTATATACATCGGAATTATGACTGTTCTATAATGTCCTCATCTATACTATGAGGGGAATTAGAAGGTGCGTAGTACAAGGGTATTGGAAAGTATCGGTTGTATTGGGTGAACTGATCAACGAGGAATATAGTAATTCGTCCTATTCTAAGTACTCACAATCTAGCACAATCTGTGGAAATTTCGATTGACTAACTTGGTTCACATGATCATGGGAACATGATGGCCTATACTCAAGATCTTCAATTAAGGTTTCCCCTTGATGTTTGTCGACATTTCTGTCACTGGTAAATAGTCGAGAAATAACTATGTGAAGTAATCACATTCATAATTATTTTCGTATTATTCTGTCATCACTTAGTAAATATCTTTGGACTAGTTTGAATTATTTATAGCACTTCCATTTAACTTGTTACATATCAAATTCACTGTGAATATGTACAGATAGTTGAAATTGAATTATTTAATACTAAAAGTGAGATTCACTTTAGTACTAGTACAGCGTCAAATACTTATATAACGGTGAGATTCACTTATACAACGGCTAGCCGATAATACCGGCGGTCGGTATATAAGTACGCCGTATCATCAATATTCAATATTTACTCATTTGTTGATACAAGTGAAGTTTCTTTTGCCTTCTGCTTATATGCGTACTAACCAGGACCCATTCTACTGCATGGGTTGCTGGAATTTGTCCTAAACTATTTTTCAAGTTAAATACCCGCCAACAACCAGGGAGTAGCTAAGTAGTCCGGGCTCAGTTAGGGCAAGTATAAATAATAATCAAAGGGAAAATTTTTCACAACAATCGTAATAGTGACTATAAATGCACAAACAATTTAAGCTGGATTGTTAGCTAATTCGAGAAAAATCCTTCCACCCACGCCAATCTAGCATTAAGATACGCCCGCCAACAACTCGTGGTGGACAAAAATTCCTGGGAAAAGATAGACACTAATCTTAGGGAAATTTCTTCACAACAATTCCAGTACTTGGAGTTTAGGACAATTTCCATACTCAGTTAGGACAAATTCCGGTTTCCCTACTGAATTACATATTAACGAGCCTTTGGCTCGTCGCATTGCGCCTCAAGGTATCCATTATTCTCCAAATTGACGGCCCCTTTGAGTATTATGATATAGATATGTTTAGAACAGTGTAATTCACAAATATACGTATATGGCATATATATATTATTGAATTATTTTGTAAGATCAACTCCCTTTGTAGCCGTTTGGAGCCAGTATCTACGTAAATTTGCCTAGATATTTACACTCAACGGTGGTGGTGGTGGCGCTGGCGTTGTTGCCGCCCACTCTCATTTTCGACGAACGGAAAAAGATGTAGGCATCATTACAGGTCTAAATACGGGAGTAGCCATGAAAATTGCGACAATCGTGAAAAATATAAGTTTGAAATGATATGCAGTTGTATTTCTGATATCGAAATAAAATATTTATATTTATAGAGATTGGTTAGATCTGTCTACTTGGATATGATCCACACTATTGATTTGCTTTTTATCACTCAGATAGAAAAATCAATTGTTACTTTTTCAACTATGAAAAAGTCATACTACATTAACATGCAAGAAAAAGTATACACAATCGATTTTAAAATATTTAAAACTATGCAAATGCAAATAATTCGCATGATGAATAATATAATTTATCAACAGCCCATTATAATTCATTCTTTTTATGATGTTATGAGTTTGTTCCAACACGCATGGCAGATAACCATCTCTAACTTGCAAAGGAATACTTAGAATATGCTAAAAGCGGTTCATTTTTATTTATTATAATTCACTGAAGGGTATATTCACTCATTCATGTAGGTTCTTTGCCTTTCCTATAGATTATAATCTGTCTCTTATACACATCTCACTCTTAATTCCAGGTGTAATNTGAATAGAAAAGGCTTCCCGCCTCTTAAGCTCGCCGCTAAGAAAGGGAATATAAGCGTTTTAGAGGTATTACTAGGAGCTAAGGCTAACCCAAATTTCATTGGAAAGAACATACCAGGATTTTCTCCATTAAATAATGCAGTTGAATTCGGACAGTTTGATTGTGCAAAGCTAAGATGTGTATAAGAGACAGGAATATATTTAAGCTTGAATGCAATTATTTTGCACATCACTTATATACCTACTAAGATTATTAACAGTGAACTATCATTAGTCTATAAATAAATATTATGTACAATTGCGGTAAATGTCATGGGGCCTGTTTTTTTTGGGCTACCCGGTATTATATCACCTAAATTTTTAGAGCTTTTTGGCTGTAAAGTTGATGCAATCCCCTTTCGGATATGACGAACATTCGGATAATAGGCAGGGTATTATATTGGAACGCTGCATACGCCTATGGGATAAGATTTTCAAATGAATTTGAGTTCAGGCGTAAAAGATTTTGGCTCAAACGATTTCTACTTTATAATCTATGAGAATTACCCTCAAGGTCTGCGAATACTGATCTACTACAGTGGATGCCTGTCATGAGAACATAGTCGGGAATTGCATATAATGTTCTTATAACCGACATGTCGCATACAATGGATATCGCTTATAGGAACCAGAGTTGTACGCGGCCCGCAACTGAATTATTCGGCCCGCTAGAAACCCGCATAAATATTTTGACTCGCTTTGTAAACTACTTACTATAAAAATAATAAGTAAACTAAATTTCTATGAAAAGGAGAGTTATAGATGTATATGAATGATAAGTTTATTGTGTATTGATAGAACTTATTAGATTGTAGATGGCAACTTCAGGACCAAGTCCAGACATTGAATATGAAGATTATTTTGAGATAGAGAAGCCATCCAATTATGACATTTCATTACTATTTATCGGGGCAACTGGAGCTGGTAAAAGTACTCTTTGTAACTTTCTTGTAAAAAGCCAATTTTTTGAGGCTAAATCCAGTATGAAATCTGTTACCAATATTACGAAAAGCTATTTCTTCGAATTTAATGAAAAGATATTTAAAGTGATTGACTGTCCAGGATTTGTAGACATAGACAAGGAAACATCCAAAGTATTGAGTGAGATCTGTAGAGCAGGGATGTTAGCTCGTGATGGATTGGATGCAATTGTGTTTGTGATAAACGGAAGTGATAGGTTTTCTGATAAGAGACACCAACAAGCAATCCACATCCTTAACACTCTTGGAGATACGTTTTGGAAGTATTCATTCATCGTCTTCACTCATGAAGCTAAGATGACAGATTCTCAAAACGAATCCAGTGAGTCTTTTTTGCAATCCTACATTGACAGTCCTGGATGCTCTGAAATATTCATTGATATATATAAACGAGTAGATAAGCGTTATATGAAAATAGAGTTAATGTCCCCAGAATACTCACAGAGCAATGAGTATTGGGAGAAAAAAGTAATCGAGCTAGTAGATCACATAAGCGTTATTAATTCAATGAATAAATCAATCCGTTTTAATTGCGACTTAATGATCAAAGGCAAGGACCTTTATGTCCAATGCCATAAACTTATTATGAAGGAAAAATCATTGTTGGATGAAGTTGAAATACTCAAATTTCAATTAGAAATGTGTAAAATTGATAGTTCGCAACGAACTAAAAAGCTAGATGAAATGCAGGATAGCTTGTCTGGTCAGGAAGGGTTTACTCAAGAAATGGTCACTTTGCGACAACAGATAAGTGAAGATGAGACCAAGTGTAAAAATACTGAAAATAGACAGAAGGACGCCCAGAAGGAAATCAAGAATATACAAAGTGAGATGTCTACTAATGTCAACACTTTTTGGGAGAAGTACAAATGGAAATTCTTAACTTTTGCTAATGTAGCTACTGTTGTAGCACTCTTTGGAAGATATGTCCTAAGGGCTATGATGCAATAATAATAATAATAATACTAATTTCTTTCTAATGAATCTCATTCATAGATTGTTATTTTATGCTTATTATATTATTGATTAATTTACTTAATTTGTTTGACCATTTTCACTAGAAAGACAATGTGTAGTGCTCAAGTAAGCAATTATGTCTTACGATTGTAACAGCCAGGGATGCACTTGAAATATCAGATAGGAGTACATCCATGAAAATGACTGTATTAATCAGATTTGGCTTTAGAGCAGGGTTTCTAAACAAGTATGGCAAAACCTGAACCAATTCGACTTGGATGTGGTTATGACCTACTCGACATGGCCTTATTCCTTGTGAATTTGAGAAACTCTGCTTTAGGGTAGCCATTCCCCAGGAAATTTACTATCCTTTGATAAGTTCTATATAGTAATGATCTATATTTTAATTAAATTCGTTCGAGTTAACCGGCATTCGAGATACCTGTTGACTGTATTTATGAAAATATATTAAACATATACTTAGTAAATAGCCAATGATTATACTTGGGTAATGGCGTACGCTGATTCCAATGATGCAATAGTCAACAAAATTAGTAATTAAATATGATGTTATGCCGCTAAAGCAATTGTTTCAATATAAAATCTCATGAAATATTATCCATGCTTCATTTATAGTATAAATACTCGGTAATTATTAAACAATATTAACAATATTTTTACCAAATATGATTGACTCTTCTAACGAAGTCCAGACCCTATTCTTGATGAATTAATTAATTTACATTCTGTTTACGATATAGTGTATTATGTATGTATTCTGGTTAGTTATATGATTGGTTAATTCCAAGGTTGAACCCGATCGAAACGAATATCTGTATTCATGAATAGTAACCCAACATACTGATATTAATTGGTTTGCCCAACCGAATATTGGTAATATTCTGTTAATGCAACCTTGGTTAATTCACAACTTTAAATTACAAAAAGAGATTAGTAAATAGGATTGCAAATAGAAAATTATCAATCTCTTCTGTATATTTTACCATTTAAAAGTTTTATATGATATACAGTCCCGGCAAAAAGTCTGGAATATTGTTGATAAAATGCGAATATTCTAGTATTGGAACAAAAGGTTACAACATTATTATTTGAGAACGTTTTTCTCAACCGATAGTGGAATGAATTACTATATTAAGGTAGGCTAATATTGTCATCAATAATAATAGGAAGTAATTAGTAAATAATATTATCAGGCCATTCCTGCGTAAATTCAATAAAATTGAAAAATAATGAAATATTCCAGACTTTTTGCCGGGACTGTATCTTCTTCCAAATTAGAAACGTACATAAAATTTTCATGCACGTATATCACTATTCGCTAGCTGATTTTTACAAAATATTAAAATAAGAATATTTTAAGAGCATTGCAATTCTAGTAACACTTTGATCCGAGTTCACCAAACTCTATCATTTGGTATATTTTCCATATAACCATCTGCCGGGAGTGAAATTCAATTCCCATTCCCACCCCATTTAATTCCACAGGATTTCCTATAAATTTTCAGGCGAGAATGGGAATCGTTTTCCTATGGGTCTCCTATATGGGAATTCCTACATACTTCTTGTGGGAATGGAAATTGAAAATCCGTCACCCACGACAACTCCTGTAGGTTTCATCAAAGTTTACCAGATTTTCTCGTCAGCTACGTATATTGAGGTAATAGAGCATTTTGAATCCGAATTTCTTAGTTTTGTCATATATTACTTATATTACATGCATACACCTCAAGTGACCAGTCAAATGCTGCTTTGACCAGCATCTTCAACAACAAAAAAAGTTAGTAATTTAGTATATTTCGAATATTTCATAAATATTGTGCTAACAATCAAATCAGTATAATGTTATCGATATAAAGTTATATCAAATTATTGTTCTTTAATCACTATCTTTACAATATATCGTCTTTAAGGAACGATGACCATCATTTTGGATTGCAAATGGTTGGGATCAATGTGTAGGGATGGTACGGTTGATCAGTTTCAACCGGTCCAAATTTGGACTGCTAATAGGAATAGTATGTTAGTCAATAGGTCGGGGTATCCATATTTTGTGAAGGTCAACCTGACCAATTGAACTCTGCTTGCAATGGCCTTGAAACTGATATATTTCTCTGAATAATGGAGTTTTTCCGAATGTTTAAACTCAATTGAATCTTCTTAGGATATAATTCTGAGCTCTATTTAGACACCTCGAGGGGTTCATTTTAGGGCCCCCAAAATCCAAATACTAGTCACTTGTTGTCTTGCTCTTAATACTTGTATAGACCCACCGTAATTCCATATCATGTCAATTTATCTTAGAATATATCCCCTACCCCTCTGGATCCGCCACTGCGCACCAATTATGGCAACCTGACCATTTAAACCTTACAGGCCATGATTTGTCCACACCGAACCATTTAAAGCGTTACAGCCCCCCCCCTCAATCCTAACATTTATCACTCAGTCAAACGCCTACATCTGTATAACGATCACCCGTACATAGCGGCCACCTTAAAACAGTCCCAGCCGATTTCCCATCATAATGACATCTCTATGACGGCCACTTCCTTTATCTAACAGCTACTTTATATAGTTGTCGCCTCCTATAAGGTCAACCTTTGACAAGTGCCTTAGGAGGCCATCATTAACTACTTCCACCATATTATCTTTTATATCGGTCACTGGTCTTTTATATCGGTCCAAGTTCTCTATATTACCTCCATTAACATAAAGTTACTACCACACTAGTGTATAACGGTAAACCTCTCTATAACGGCCACTTTTGGCTAGTACCTTCGGTGGCCGTTATAGACAATTTGACTGTATTTGAGGGTGCGCTCAAAAATTGAAATTAGTAACTCATTGTTATAATATGGGTGGCCCTTCCAAATTGAACACACGTTTAATACTTGAATGTTTTAGGGAGTCCTTCCATTTGAGAGTACGCCAACAAATTAAGATTGGTTGTTCATTAATATAAAGTACGTTAAATACACAGGTCTTGTGATGGCCAAATTTGCGGTGGCTTACGAGTGTTTTTACTGTACTGACTATACTACTATATAGCAGTGGTTCTCAACCTGGTGTGCCTCAGAACGTTGTTAAGTATGCCACCAACATTACACTGATATATAACAAATTGTTTGATATGATTTCATGTGCTTAGTTTCTGGCCCTCTTAACTTGAAAATGCTAAAAGTCAACAAGATCTAATCCTTTAATGCCAATATTTTAATTATATGATATAATTCTAGTAATTTATGACACCGCGGTTATACTAAAGTTGAATTCACTCTTGAGAAGTGTGCCTCAGTTCGAAAAAGGTTGAGGAACACTGCTATATAATATAGTGGCTCAGTGCTAAAATGGTTGACTTGGTGTGTGTGTATACATATACAGTAGATGCCGGTTTTAAGAACATCGTCGGGAACTGGACATAATGTTCTTATATCCTGCATGTTCCTATAACCAGTATGTAGTAAATTGTGGGTGCCGGTTAGGAAACACTTCAACTAAAATCTACACCATTCGCAAAATAATAATGTAATGATCATTTTAGGACTATTGAGGTGATTGATTTTCTGGTTCAATTAAACCTTATTTCAAATTACAAATCGAACAAATAAACAAGCAAATAAACGAACAGACAGATAATTGAAAATTTTAATGAATATGGTATCTACAAGATTTATAGTGCGTCATATTTAAAGACATTTAGGAGTTTGAATAATTGAATACAGGCTTTAATGTGTGGTATATTTAAAGGAAATTATTTCGTATGTTGAAATTGTATAACAAAAATACTGAAATCGCACAATTTACAGTCGCACAGTAAAGCTGTATAAGATTACAAATAGGTACTCTACTGGTTCGCATATCAATCTTGACTTGTTATACAGCTATATATGCAGTGAATTCATATCTAGTTCATTATATGTAGATTTCTTTAGGCAGAAAATATGAAAAGATAAAAATAAATTACTATAATAACAATTATACATCATTTCATCTATATTTCGAGTACAGTCGAAAGCGGTTTACTTTATTTTCATGCTCAGATTGTAAGAATGTGATATTTCCATGCATCTTCCTTGGGGTTTTCTTACTAAATCTTCTGCAAAGAAATAGTAAGCAAAAACCGGTTTCGGCTGTATGTCACTGCATTGGCGTACTGTAGGATAATGTCTATTCGGGATAGATCGCTTTTTATTGGAAACTCTGACCAAAATACCTCATTGAGGCCTTTTTGTTTATACTCGGCAGAAAACAATCTAATCAGATTTTCGTACTATATTTCAATGAATTAATTATACTACTAGGAGATACGCTACGCATCATGAAAAGAATAATTGCTTGTTTAATATACAACGGGTTTGTTACTTTACTTGCATAATACGTTCTATTAGATATTTGTATGTTTATACAGCAAATTTTACAGAATGATTTAGTGGTATCACGTTACTGTATAGGAATAGTCCTCTGATGTATTCTACAAATTATATGAATGTTAATTCATTAATATTTCTTTCTAAAATTGTTTGGTCTTAGGAAGTTTCACTTTGTGATATTACGGAATAACCAGTCGGATGTATTATTATATTTATGTGAGAATTGGCCTGAATACCAAAGTCGCTCATGATTGTTGTCAGGGGTTTGGTTTCGAATGTAACAAAGTACTTCAACCAAAACAATTTGATTATAAGCTACTTTGGAACTCGTATAAGACATACTCCTTAAGGAAACAGAATTAGTATGCAGCAGGGATGTAAACAACTAAGCTGTTTACAGTCAACGGAAAAATTGTTGTTAAATATTATCTATCCATTATATCACCTAATTTTAGAGCTTATTGGCTGTTAAAATTGAAAACATAACAATACCGAAATACCCGATTATTTTCAATTTGCAAGAGTTGAAGTTGTATTCCTGATTTCTAAAGTAATTTTAGAGATTTGATATATTCCCTATCTATTATTCATGATTATTGATATAAATAAATTTTTGTTGCAATCTTGTAGTAACAGATATCAAATAGTATGGCTTTCCAACCCCTCACCAATGATAGCTTGAAGTTGGGAGTTATGGAACCTCAGAACACTGTGGGCTTCGGAGCCATGTGCTTATGTATCGTAAATGATGAAGAATCTAAAATGATTGATAAACTCGTCATTTACAATGTATCCTTTGGAACTGCTTCGGGAGAGGAAATGATCAGAGTAAAGCCGATAAGAGGAGAAGAGGTAATAGAAGTGAAGAAACAGCAAACAAAGGTATAATGTATTATCATCATAATTCGACATTAATGTCGGCTGACGGACAAGAGTTCAAGTTAGAGTCCGTTATCTATAGAGTAACCCTGATTACTGATTAGCAGTTATTACCTAATATCTGTAATATTTATACCTTTACATTAAAGGTAAGAAAATAGGATTCTAAAGGAGTGAATTTTAACTTTAGAAAAATACAGACCCGGTTACTGTAAGAGTAGTATCTACAATCTACATGTGTGCCATTTTTATGCTAATTTGACAGTTAGAGATTGCAGGACCGCCAATATTCAGGATTGCGTCATTGTCGTAGGAGATATTTATGGTTTGGAGACTTGATATTTCTACATATCTGTTATACATTTACTCGGACATAAATGTACTGTTTGTGCGATATGAAAACCATTCTGTATACCATATAATATTTACCGTACACTACTATACCCTTGATACATCTGATGGTGGCCTTATATAGAGAAGGCTATACCAAATAGAATCTGCTCTTAGGAGCTGTGATTGTATTCATGGATTTATTTACCTTTCTAGATTCTACAAAACTCTAATAAAAGCGAATTAAATATAGACATGTGAGTTCTCTTTGATAAATGAGACTAAATTACCCTACATATGCCTAACTGCTAAGATTTTCAAATGAATTGAGCTCAGGCTTATGAAAATTTTAGCTCGATCCCTTAGACGTAATATAAATAACAAGATTAGGCGTAATGAAATTTGGAGCAAGCGTATGGTGGATAAGTTCTTGATAGTAGTACTTTGTTTTGTTTCCCGGAAAGTAAGTCTTATCCGATTTCCACTTTGTTATTATATCTAAATAACTTGTTTGTACAAGTATACCATAGGTTGTGAATTGCAAGGTTGAGAAACACTTTGGTAATAATATTTTGCAACAATGAAATATCAGTTATTTAATAAAGTAAAGAATCATAGAAACCTATAGGCAACAAACCCGATGATATTTTGCAGAAAGAAGTACATACAAGGAGGCAAAAAGCCGATTTCGACTATATAATCCATGAAAATTTCCCTCATGGTCTGCGAATACCGAAATCTACTACGTATGTAGTTATATTACTTTTATAGCATAGCTGAATTCATAAGATTAATATATAATCTTTGATTACATATTTATTTATTAATTAATAGAGAAAAAATTGTTGATGATATCGTTAAAGCTAAGGAACCAGATGCACTCCGATTGGCCCTTGTTCAGTGTCTGCTGAGCACTGACAGTGTATTTTCTAAATCTGATGGAGAGACCCTACTACATTATACAGCAAGGGTAGGATCTGCTGAATGTTTGAAATATTTGTTATATGAAGCGATTAGTGTATTTCCATATGATTCGAAAAATGATAGAGGATCTAACATCCTTCATTCAGCAGTCAAAGGAGGTAAAATTGAAAATATCGAGATCTTATTAAACTTTTTGATAAAGTCAGATAGTGAAACCTCTGGTGTAACATCTGAACACACTATAGAATTCTTAAATGCAAAGACAACAAGAGGTAATACTTTATGATATGTCAGGGGCCTGGCTTCCCGGGGATTTTGCAGAGGGAAAAATCCCCGGGGAGCCAGGGCTCACTAAATTTGACTCTCGGTACCAGATACAGATATGGCATTCTGAAAATTAATCAAAAGCTTTTCTGCAATCTATACAAACCTAAATGCGTATATTCAATAATTTTAACTTTATCCATACCTGCCAAATGCCAACCTAAGTATTGTGTCATATCCTAGTAAGGAGCTCCGACTTAAGCTCGTTAAATGACGCGCTTCTCGGGAAAAACACTGCTCCTATGTTGCGGGATTAATGGGAATAAATATAATTCCTATCGCTATCACGATTCAGTTTCATTAACATAACTTAATAAATGGAATTTTCTTACAGGAAACACTGCACTCCATATTTGCTACATATTTGGCAAGAAAGATGCTATACGTCCTTTGTTAAATGCTGGTGTAAAACTAAGTGAAGTAGATAAGAACCAAAACACTTTACTGCACCTCGCTGCGGGGAAATCACTTATCGAATATATCAAGATAATCACTGACTATTACATAAATGATAGAGAAGATAAAAGTAAAGCTCTTAGTAAGTTTAAATTTGTTAAGTTATCTCATATGTTCTGGAGGGATGAAATTTGACACTTAGGATCAAAACGTATATCTTCTACAAGAGCTGCGGAAGCGAATATTTAGTTGTCAAATAGGACCAGAATTAGGTCACAGTCTGGCCAATTGAGAGAAATAGCCAAGACTAAGACATTATTGTAGCGTTTTACTTTGCTCCCTTCAAGTTAACCGCGAAATTTGTTCACATTCTACCATTAATTGTGGAGAGATATAATAGCATACTTTGATTTACAATGCTCCCTGAGTCAGACAAATTTTCATATTATCAATTCCACTTTGTTTAGAGGAACTCAAAGAGTGTTTTCTACTTCAGAATAAAGCTAAGAAGATTCCCGTCATGCTGACAGATGATAGGCTTACGATAGAAATAATATTAAAATATATGGATTTAGAAGCAGAAGTTGATAGCGATATTGGGAAACTTATACATATAGCAGCAACGGAAGATAATGTAGCATTAGCAGAGGCTCTAATTGATAGGAAGACTCCGCTTAATGTGGTGAATAGAAAAGGCTTCCCGCCTCTTAAGCTCGCCGCTAAGAAAGGGAATATAAGAGTTTTAGAGGTATTACTAGGAGCTAAGGCTAACCCAAATTTCATTGGAAAGAACATACCAGGATTTTCTCCATTAAATAATGCAGTTGAATTCGGACAGTTTGATTGTGCAAAGCTATTGATTAAGCATGGAGCAAATCTTGTACACAAAGACATGGCTAATACTGCCTTACATTCTGCAGCATATGGTGGGCATGCTGCTATTGTGGAGTACTTGATTAAGGAAGTAGGAATGAATGTCAATCAGAGGAATAACTCAGATAGAACACCTCTTTATCAAGGCACTCTTCAAGGTCAGAACTCTGTGGTTAATGTTTTATTACGTTATGGAGCTGACCCTAATGTAGTGTTTGGAAATGACGATGACACATTCTTGCATCTAGCTGTTCGAGAAGGTAGAAAAGAGATCGTTAAGATGTTACTTGATTACAAAGCTAAACCAGAGGAACCGCTTAAGGACGGCACAACACCTCTCATGCTAGCTGCAGATAAAGACTATGCTGACTACATTCCTATCATTATGAATTATGGTACAACACTAGTGAAGGGAGATAATGAAGGAAATACTGTACTTCATCATATTGCAAAATATAACTCTTGTGCTTCAGCAAAATGTCTATTACGAAGAATAGCTCCGATGAAAGGAGTAACAAGAGAACAACAGATATACATGATTCGTAATAACAAGGGTCAATCGTCATATGACTTAGCACTAGAATGTAGAAATGAACCGGTTTTGAAGTTATTTATTGTTTGGGCACCGAAAGATTATTATCACAAAGATCCTAAACAGATTCACAAAATTTATGAAAGTAAACTATACGATACAGTTAAAGAGGTCATAAATAGATCAGTAGTTGAGAATAAAAGTAGTGGTGAGTTAATGATTAGATTCATCAAACGAACTATACTTACCACGCCTACAATAGTTATAAATGGTAACAGTTCTACATCCACGCCTTGAGAGACATTTGTATGCTAATCCATGAAATATTAAATATGACTCCAGAACTCAAAAAGCCGGTTAGAAGAGCTTGGAACACATGTACGGGCTTATTTTGAATTAGGATTCAATTGATAATTAGAAGATTAAACAATGAGTAGGCGAATTGACACTAAATTATTGTTAGTAAGCGTGGTGGGGATAGCACCAATAGGTTATAGTTATTTCATAGCATGAAAAAAGTTCATAAAACCATTGAAGTTATTGCATAACTTAAGACTGAGTTATATTAAATATTTTTTAACATATTTCTATTATATAGGGAAGGTTTCAGCAGATACTATTTTATTCGATTCAAATGATAGTGGACTATACCCTAACGATCCTAAATTCAAACCTCTGGAAAAATCTTTCTTACATAAACTGAAAGATTGTCCAGATCAGGAATTGAAGTACCATCCTCTAGTCAGTATAATTGTAGACAAGAAGTTACGCTTCTACCGCTGGTGGTATATAATTTCCTTCTTTTTCTATCTCTTTTTCCTCATTTGCCTAGCTTATGCTCTAGTTCAAGCTTCTACCGTATGTGATTCTAATATTTGGCTTTATCAGAACCCTGCAGACTGGGTTAGGGGGATTTGTGAAATAATATGTCTGCTATACATAATGTTCTTCTTATTTAATGAAGGAGTTGAGTTTCTAATAGAATGGACACAGGTTTATGAAGACAACGTGAATAAATGTGAAGAGACTCAATTAATAGTAAAATATCTTAACGACACTGTAAGTGAAAAAGACAAAACCTGTCTATCTAAAATGTTCTTGAAATGGAAAAATTTCCTTTTTCTCTTCCATAAATTAGATGTAAAGCTGAAATATTTTTTCAGTGCATTCCCGGAGTATTTTGATGGTGTTTATAACTTTATCGATTGGTTAGGAATTGTTTCTTTCATTGTCTTAATTTTCCTGAGAGCAACTAGTTTCTATTTACAGTGGTCATTTGCTGGACTTACATTTATCTTTTTTAGTCTTTCACTCTTCAAATATACTCGTATATCTCCAGCATTAGGTGCATATGTGAGTGGCGTATTCAAGATATTTGTGATAGATATTCCTCGGTTCTTCATCCTTGTTTTTATAATCTTGATTGCGTATATTGGCGGTATTCATCTAGCAGCGAGACAGCAGCCAACACTTAATCAAAATATAAATATTTGTTCAAACCCGCCTTATCAGGTGTGTAACAACACTCGATCAGAATTCTTTTGGTTTAACCAAGAACTGACTTGTTTGTATGATCTGAGGCGACCTCTGCTGTCTGGACTGATGTTCATGTTGGATGGCGGCCCAGGAAATCACGTAGAGGACATCTTACAAGATAATTTCTTTTTTACTATTGTATATTTAGGATTTTCCTTCACAATAATCGTTGTCATGTTGAATATTTTAATTGCACAACTATCTGAAACTTATGGCGAAATTATCAAAGAAAATACTTATCATTATAAGATTGACCTGGTTGTTACTTTGGAACTTAAATCTAATCTTGCTTATTGGTTTGGCAGACGATTCAGAAAATACACAGCTATTGAATCACTAACTATACCTCTTTCTCGTTGGAACTCTCTCAAAGATGGTGAGTAAGTATTTTATCATCCAGAATGATAATTATTCTAATATAATTTTGTGCAGTTGAGTTAGTCTATGGAAATCGTATATTCCAAAATTTCCTAGCTAGAATACGCCAACCTTGCTGTTAGGGTGTCACATTATTTTCCTTAAGTATATCCCCCGGGGTGCTATTTGTTGGTTCCCTCTTAATTGTTATTCTAGTTTTTTTAAGTTTTGGTGAGCCAGATCTTTAAATGATTAGTATCAAACTGGCCTCACATTTTGCTCAGCGCCTTTCAAGGCGTTATTATGCATAAATGGAGAGATAACGGGAGATAACTAGACTGCTGTCCAAAATATTTTGTAACTTCCTGTCACAATTAACCCATGGCGCCAATATGCATACCACGTTAGTTGCATAGCTGAAGATGATTTCAAACATTCTTGGATAAAATTTAATCACAATCAATTAGAAAAAGGCGATTTTTCTACTTTCTGTAGTGGCGTAGACAAGGTAGCTAAAGGCCCTTTTGATCTACATTTTTGCGCTGTGTAAGGAATTACGCTGTGTACTAGTGCTCCAGTAGTACAAGTTCGCCACATATGGAAAGAACATTAAAGGAGCGGGACCTGGGGCGCGTTCAATTTATGATGCAGGAGCAAAAGGTGGAGCAGCCCTCCATTTCTGGAGGTGCGGATACACAGGAGCGCGCGCCTATTAATTGAAACAATTTGCAAATTTAATCGATATTAGGCATATATTCAGTATTATTGCTAAAAAGTGGTTGCTGGGACACTTTTCATTATTCACAACAATATACATAAGGATGGTTTGTCGTTGCACCTTTTGCAATTTAAGGAATATACAATGGATAAATTCAATGCTGATTACACAAATCTAATTTATATCAGAAAAAAATGAAAATGAGCACGATTGGATCGTGCTCATTTTTTCAGGAGTGGGAGCGCGCTCCAAAAATGAGGAACGCTTAATGCTCTGCATATGCACCATTAGTCCACCCAAGATAGCTATGCCACTGTGCTATATCCACACAATATTCAGCATATTCTCGCCATGTCCCCCTTCTGTTACAAGTGGTAGGGTTTCCAATACATGCTAGGCAATATACATGTCAAACTTCCGAGGGAGAAACCACTAAGGAGAATAATACTACAAGAAATATTTCTAATACCAAACGTACTTCAGTTATTTCTAGAAAAATTGCTAATAGCCAACACCTATGCGCTTAATCAAAAATACAGATTATACACTTACTCCAGTAGCGATAGTAATATTGTATGTAAATTAGATCCTTTGACAATTCTGAATGATATTTGGTCGCATTTCCATTTATGTTTCATGATTCTTAGATAGTCCTAGCAGGAACATGGATCAATTAGCATTGGATACGAATGAAGGTTTGAACAGAGCTAAAAAGATGATAGAAAGTGAATTTGAAAAGGCTACTAGAACAAACGAAGAGTTCAATCAAAAAGTGGACGACTTAAACCATAAAGTCGGTGACCTCAACCATAAGGTTGAGGACATCACTGACGGTATGTCTCATATAAATCACAGGCTGGATAGCTTTGAACAGAAAGTAAATAAAGTTATTGAGCTATTGAACAAGTAGGTGTTTATATAATTCAAACATTCTTCAATATAAGGAAAGGGAAAGAAGATTTTTGTATCATTTTTAGTATAATTTGTAAGATTTCTATAATGTCCTGTATATTTCAGCTATTAGAGATAATGTACACATGTGTCCAACCTTTTCAAACATATAATATCAAGTTATTTGTATATTTTACATAAACTGTTGGATATATTTATGGGGTATTTGATTATTGGTGTCAGCATTCCTGATATCTTGCATTTAGAAATGTAGCATACTAAGAAATATCATCCTATATCCTAACTGCAAACACCTATTGAATCCTAAATGGATAACTTAAGCTGCTGCAGCTGTTAACCAATTCTTCACAGTAATTTTTCATTGTTTACACCTTACATTATAATTTAATACATTTATTGGTAGATTGGTTTAGCTACAGAATTTAAATTTGGCAAGTGACTGTGTCGAATATGATATCATCGAACATGCACACATGATTGAATATATAATCAACATCTCTAACACTCTGAGATAGTTATCTTGACTTATCCGATTTGGGAGGTTTGCACAAGACAATTTTCCGAATTGGTATCTGTTAATCCTTGGACAAAATTAATTATAACGAATTATGACTTGTTATCTCCTTTTACATCGCATTAAGGAATATTGATGGAGGCTAGTTAAGGTTGCATGAATTTGAACTATTGTAACCATATACAAAGTATATTATAGTGTGAAACCCTGTTAATAAATAATGGTGAAATGTATGTGTACATTTCTAATCAGTAGATCAACCACATCCGTACTTGTATATTAATTACAAAGAATATGTAGAAGAGATAAGATACATTAGGGCCATAAATATAATGTTTGTAAGAAAGTAATAAATGGTATTAATTCATATACAAATTATTCATTATTGGGTAATAAAGGAGCAGAGAATATTGGATATCGATAACTCATACTCTTAGAAAATCTGTTCCTAAAGAATCTAAAGAATAGAAAGAATAGAAAAATTGAATTCACAACAATAAAATTGAAATAAACAATAAAGTCAGCTAGATGTACCAATATTAAAAAGTAATAGAAGATTATACTGAGAGTATGATTCGTAGACTCTGGTATTGTGAACATAGGAAGATGATAAGTCACATGAAACCAACAAGCATTCACACAGATTGATTCTAAAATAACAAACAAGTTGTAGAAGATTAAACTGTTTAGAATATATATTTCAAAAGTAAATAAGAAAACAAAAACAAGTACTTTATATTGTTTTAGCAAATATTTTTGTTGATGATGTAATTTGGGATTATAGAGATGGTATGCATCTATAATACGACTATTCATGGCAGGAAAGAATTTCTTGTTAGCGATATAGAGCACAATAAAGAAACTGATTTGATCCATCAAGCTTTGAGCTATTTTACCGAATATGCTAGTATATGGAATTAGTGTAATTATTGTGAAGGCTATATTGATAACTATTCCTAACAAGATGAAGTGAAGAACTGTTCTCATTTTCAGCTGATTTCTAGCAGCAAAACTCAAATGGAGAAGAGATGCACCGAAAAACCAAATCATCATGGAAAACGATAAATAGCCACAAATTGAAAGAACATTAAGAGCAACCAGACCAACTCTAGTGTCATATGCATTCCCTAGAAATGTCCCTGTTTGTAATGTGCAGTTAGAACCAATCGAGATCAAGATATCCTCAGGATTATAAAAGAAATACAAAAACCCGAAAATGTTTATGATTGAGCAATAGCTCAGCTCGAAACATAGAAAAATAAGAAAAATAACATTCCTTAAGATTGATTCGGTTTTTAAGAAGAGGCGAACTCTATAATCGTATGTAATGTCTCTCTTCATTAAATGAATTAAATTCTTTCTTTGCTTTATCGTTGTTAATACCCATATTATGACATAAACTAACCAGAATACACATAGAGAAGTGTATACAAATCCCAGTACCTGATCAACATAATACACTTTATCGTTAACAGAGTTTAGATATGTAAACTCATCGGGGCGAGGGTCTGAACTTTTGTTAGAAGAGTTAATCATAATCGTAAAATACTATGAATCTAGTAAATTAATTTTCTATTTGTTATAGTTTCATGCTTTTTATAGTTAAAATATAGTTGTGAATAATATTACCAAAGAAATTAAGGTGTAAGGTCAAATATTTGCTTAGTGACATTTCATAACATCTATTAACTCTATTGGGAGATTCAATATGTATACGTTATTACAAAAACTACAATTATCCTAAAATATATTTTCTAACATATTAACGTTACGAGATAACAATCTGAATCTGAGATATATCAAATTTGATAAATACGCCTGAATGCTAATGTGTGTATTTTTATTCACCAGGATTAGGGCGATAAATTTCAAATGATTAACATTAAAATTAAGCTTTTTACTAAAACAGGAAAATGTGTAATCGATTCAGGACAGTATGAGGCCCTTGAACATTATAGTTGTCTTAAAGCTTGGGCCGATAGCATCACTATCACCATAATATAGTACTATCATTATTTCTCAAAAATTTGGAGCGGTAAAGGTCTGCTGGCCTCACTTCCTGAAGCAACCACAGTCAAAAATGCATAGGCTGAACATTCTGTATTTTTAGTCACTAAATTTGGTATCTATCACAATCTTTGGGCGCTGAATTCAAAAATGACAATTTCAAGGTTCAAAAACTCACTATTGCCGACTTATAGTATACACCCGATTTCCCATACCCTTTTGTACATGTTGATATGATATCTCCTATAATTACGCAATCCTTAATATTACCATATATGGCTTTATTGATGACTGTGTAATAATCCTTGTAGATATCATATCAACATGTACAAAAGGGTATGGGAAATCGGGTGTATACTATAAATCGGCAATAGTGAGTTTTGTTATATTATTGAGGGTTTTCGACTTATAAATGCATATTGACAAATTATCACCATCCATGGTCACTACTGTAACTCAAAAACCTGCCAACTTTATCATGACAAAATTTTAATATGTTTACAAAAGCATCTTTACATCATTTCGTACATTAACTTTGAAATCAAAGATGTAATAATTGACGTTCTACAGCTCATCAAAGATTGGGCCATATTCTCCAAATAATGCTTACCAAGCAAAGAAATTGGCACATTTTGATAACTTTTTTGCTTTGCTGGTTTGGAGACATGATATTCTACATATCTGTGATACATTAACTTGGGCATAAAAGTACTGTTTGTGCGATATGAAACCATTCTGTATTCTAATATAATATTTACCGTACACTATTATATCCCTAGTCCAAAAATTCGAGGTTGATGGTAGGCCTTATATAGAGAAGGCTATGGTTCAGCATATGCATTTTTGACTGTGGTTTAGCTTTGTCACGTCTGGGTAATTTAGTAGTCCGTCTCCAGACGTATCAATGAGAATTCCATACTAGGCGTATGTCCATGACAAGTGATAACCTAGATGAAGCCTTAGCATCTCCCTATAGGGACTGCACTAAAACAGACAAATAGACAATAATTGAGATTTTAACTATGTGAATGGAGAAAATAAATCATTTCGCAAGGGTTGAAATAATCAAAAATATCTTTCACATGTTCAAATATGACTTCTACTTTTTTATTGTATATTAATTATCTCCCCTTAACAGTAACACACAATTCATTAACAACTCTCTTTGCCGATGATGCTACCCTGACAACAGGGGGTAGGAAGTATCACTTAACCAATGATCTGTATCGAATATCGAAATTGTGCAATGACAACAAGATGGTATTGAATCTTGAAAAAACTTACTGTATGGTCATTATAACCTATCAAAGATCAGTATTTTTGCTGAACGTCCATTAGGCTAGATACAGGGCCTTAGCAAAAAATACAAGTGTTCTGGTTGGATACAGCACACATAAGACAAAGTTGTCAGGTTAACCTGCACAACCGGAATTGTTATCAAAAGCGGTCAGGTTGAAAACTGATCAACCGCACCGGTGACTACGTCCCTGATATGTAATTGGTTATCATATGGCTACGCTGAATGCTATCATTAAAGCGAATTGCGTGGCTCTAAAATTGTATTGAAATTTTGTACTCAGTGCTTTATAGTGCTTGATGAATCTGTTGAATGTAGTCGATTGAAAGTAGTGAAATTATTATTCATTTAAATGCTATGAATTTTCTAGCTCTTACCAGTTCCTAAATCAATTCCGGACAAACAAAACCAGCCGACAGACTGGTAGTGCAGCTAGGGTCATGCGAGCGACTATAACACAATCAGTTTTGTCCTTATTTAAAACATTCACCCCAAGTCAAAAAGTTGTATTACGATATTTTCATATTTCTACTATTTCGTGCTTATATTATAAATATCGATTCTTCCCGATCAATAGTCATATCATTATAACAAACTATTACCATAAACGGCTACGTTTTATAGTCAAGAATTTATGAAGTTGATGATCAGCATTTGGAGTTTACTAAGGTTGGGAGCTATCATTAAAATATTCTCAAGTGTATACTTACATACGAATCTAAATCTAATTACATTCGAACCTCTCTTATTCGGACTTCGAGATACGGGCATCATTTTCCCAAAAGGATTAAACATAATTTGACCCTTTTCAGTAAATTTTGCTTATAATTGATCTGTCTTTACTTCATATCTTACACGTTTCTTTGTAGTGTGAAATTTGTTCCAAACTCGTCAAAGCCAGGATCAAAATGCCCAAGTGTGCCGAAAATCAGCTCTGGGGTCTTCTAGTTTCTTCGATCAATTCTGGAGCCTAAACGATTAACTTTTGATAGAAAAACTAGATATAAGTTTAAGTTTAATACGAAATTTCGGATTAGAAGTACACATATTTATACAAAATCAGGTCCTTACAATGGTTTTCAATTAATATTGCTCCGGTCAATTCGTACTCCGGATAAAAAGTACAAATTTTGAAGGTCCTTTCGTGTACTAATTAACATAACGGGATTCTACTGTATGTCTTCGCATTTGAATAGAATATCGAATAATTATTTGTCTTACAATATCATCTACACGACGATTCTTCTGAATTGATTGAGAAACATGTAAATGAACATTGTGGGCACATCATCTGGCAACACTGCTACACTTTTCGGGGGCAAAAATTCCTTAAAATTTTTCAGAAGTCAAAAAGTGAAATCTCACGCAATTTTTATGATCCTTCACTCTACATTTTGATGCAGAAACCTGAAATGCTAAATCTCACATCTTTTGAGAAAAATTCTCACGGCTTGGCGAGAGGCCTTGTTGGCATGGCATAGGCTCTAGACCAGGCATTGATCTGGGAACTCGGCATCCCTCCATGCACGCACCGAGAGGTGCGTGATTTTTATCAGTATACAAGGGTGCGCGAAACAGAGGCCTTCATCTGTATGCTCAATGCGAATTAAGGCATTGGATTCGCGGATTAGATGAGGCTAGATGAAGTACTGCCCTATGCCCCCGACTTTAAATTGACTCCCTAAAAGGACTTGTTCTGGCCAGACACTAGTGCATGAAATTTCATTTTCCATAAAACAGACTAGCGAAACCTTGTCTGAGTTTAAATATTGCGATACACTACAAGAAAGATAATATGCATACAAATAACAATAATCTAGTTATATTCTGTTTGTAATTTCCAAAATCAAGACAATAAAGGATCAGAACAGACATGATAACGATATCTTTCTCTGTCATAAAATCGGCTCTTAATGCATCTCTTAGCTGTGACATACATAATGTTCAGGTTTACGGTCATAAATATACAATAGATAAGAAGATCAATGAAATAATTGAATACCAGGCAATAACTGCTGATTTGAGTAAGTGTATCCTTTGAAGATTCTGATATCATGAGTATAGGGAGATGATAGGTTACTTGAAACCAACAAGGATTGAGAGAGATTGTTTCAATTATTGCATACAAATCATACAAACATACACATTTCAGGATAACTAATTCGGATAAGAACAAGAAAACAAAGACAATCACCTTATACTGTTTGAACAATCTCTTCTGTTGTAGATACACATTAGTACTATGGAGATGATATGCATCTATAACACGACTATTCATGGCAGGAAAGAATCTCTTCTTAGTTATGTAGAGTACAATAAAGAAACTGATTTGATCCATCAAACTTTGTGTGATGACACCGAAAATACTAGTGTATCGAATACATGAGAATATTAATATGGTGAGATTAATAAGTATCCCAAACAAGATGAAGCGCAGCACTATTTGTATTTTCAACTCATTTCTAGCTGCAAAACTCAAATGAAGAAGCAGAGCACCAAACAACCAAATCATCATGGAAAATGAAAAAGCATCGAACAAAAGGAGAAATTTCTGAATATCATAAGAAAAACTGCTGAATGTTTTCGAATTTACTGAGCAGTTCGGACCAACTGGACTCACATTAACGCTTAACTTGAGTTCTATTATGACTCCGTATATAGTTATACTCAAGCAGCAGATCAGCTCAAAGCAAAGAAATATAAGAAATATAACATACCGGAAAATATCTTCCTTCTGGACAAAGAGACGATACGTATAATCACAACTACTATCTAGACTCATTAAAGTAATAAGTCTCCTTTTGTTTCTAATTCGTGAGAAAATCCTGGCTATAATGTAGGGTAACCACACGAGGCATAATATGATATAGGTTAGTATTAATCCCACACCGATTAACTTCTCTATATAGCTAGTTTTCTTTAGAATGTGGAGTTCTGTGTGTTGATTAGAACTGTTATTCATCTCAATTATTCTGCTCTTAAAGATTTTGTGAGGATTTCTCACGTAAAGAGAAAAGTATTGGTATAAATACTAAATTAAACCGATTTATTAATTATTAATACAATATTTGTAATTACATCATAGGATAATTTGGATATTATTTCTCCTATTATGCGGTGCAGACATTTGTCACAATATTTTGAATTAAGTACGTCATAGCTCATATCAATTATGTAATTATGTATTACTATTTGAATCCTTCTGGTATATTCAATTAGATATTTCCCTTAATTACTTTTCTGATTTCTAATCCCTTACTCAGAGCGAGACGAGATTAGTAGATTTCCATAAACTTCGGATAATTTTTCGTTGATATTTTCTAGGACTGAAACAGATTGAACCGAATATCAGTCTTAATAAATAGTAGCCCAACCGAATACAGTAAACTCTCGTTATGACGAAGTGCTCGGGGTGTCTCCCTTAATTAGTACATTGGGTCCCGCGTTTACTTCACCGGTTGGCATTATACATATATCCTCTCTGCATGAATTTCATTGCTGCGATCCATAAAATATTCGGATGAAGTTTTTACGAAACTTATATGATATATGGAATCTATTCAGCGTATTAATGGATGTACGCAGTTATTGCCAACTCGGATATATCAATTCTCTGGTTTTGTCAATTCTCAAAATTGACCGAAATTTGTACAACAAAATTAGTTAGTTAGAGAGGTAGTTTTCGTTTCACTGTGGAAATACATTTCCCCGCAGATTGATAGTTGTCAATTCTTCAGTGTTCAGTATTCCGTGATTAAATCACTTGATCGTGGCTGGATATTGTTATCAATATCTAAATCAAGACTACATTTCTTTGACCCCCTCGGTGAAATCCTGGCGACGTCCGTGCACATAAGTATGCTTTCCGCCCACGATATATAGCGAGTATCCCAGGTCACGAATTTACTTTGGAACATAAACAAACCCTAAAGCCCACTATACACAATGAAAGCAGGTTGGATGAAAAAGTTTAATCTTGATGCAACATTGTTACATAGTGTATGGTGTGCTTATTTTTGTTAAATATTGCAATACACTACAATTAAGAAAGATAGAATGCATACAAATAACAATAATCTAGTTATATTCTGTTTGTAATTTCCAAAATCAAGACAATAAAGGATCAGAACAGACATGATAACGATATCTTTCTCTGTCATAAAATCGGCTCTTAATGCATCTCTTAGCTGTGACATACATAATGTTCAGGTTTACGATCATAAATATACAATAGATAAGAAGATCAATGAAGTTATTGAATACCAGGCAATAACTGCTGATTTGAGTAAGTGTACCCTTTGAAGATCCTGATATCATGAGTATAGGGAGATGATAGGTTACTTGAAACCAACAAGGATTGAGAGAGATTGTTTCAATTATTGCATACAAATCATAAAAACATATATACTTCAGAATATACACTTCAAATGTGAACAAGAAAACAAAGACAAGCACCTTATACTGTTTGGACAATTTCTTCTGTTGTAGATACACATTAGTATTATAGAGATGGTATGCATCTATAACACGACTATTCATGGCAGGAAAGAATCTCTTCTTAGTTATGTAGAGTACAATAAAGAAACTGATTTGATTCATCAAACTTTGTATGATGACACCGAAAATATTAGTGTATCGAATACATGAGAATATTAATATGATGAGATTAATAAGTATCCCAAACAAGATGAAGCGTAGCACTATTTGTATTTTCAACTCATTTCTAGCTGCAAAACTCAAATGAAGAAGCAGAGCACCAAACAACCAAATCATCATGGAAAATGAATAAGCACCGAACAGAAAGACTAAATGCTGAATAATAATGATATATCTATTATCATATGAAATGCCGATGAATGTTTTCGAATTTACTGAGCAGTTCGGACCAACTGGAATCACATCAACGCTTAACTTGAGTTCTATTATGACTCCGTATATAGTTATACTCAAGCAGCAGATCAGCTCAAAGCAAAGAAATACAAGAAACATAACATACCGGAAAATATCTTCCTTCTGGACAAAGAGACGATACGTATAATCACAACTACTATCTAGACTCATTAAAGTAATAAGTCTCCTTTTGTTTCTAATTCGTGAGAAAATCCTGGCTATAATGTAGGGTAACCACACGAGGCATAATATGATATAGATTGGTATTAATCCCAGACCGATTAACTTCTCTATATAGCTAGTTTCCTTTAGAATGTGGAGTTCTGTGTGTAGATTAGAACTGTTATTCATCCCAATTATTCTGCTTCTTAAAGATCTTGTGAGGATTTCTCACGTGTAGAGAAAAGTATTGGTATAAATACTAAATTAGATAGATTAATAGATTGCAAATTACAAGTAAAATTTCCTGTAACTTCTATTTTAGGATAATTTGGATATTCTTTCTCTTATTACCAGTGCAAGCATTAGTACTTATTCATTAAGTATTGAATATTAATTACTATGTAATACTCCTGGATTACTTAGTTTGGCATTTCCCTTATTTCTTTCACTCCACAACTTATAATGATAAACTGATAATTATTCCAATATTACTAAGTTAATTTCTACCTTCAGTTTCTTTTCTAGCAAAATATGCCTAAGTTTACAGTAGCAGAGAAGAGCTTGCTTCAAGCGATAGATCGTAATGAGATGTGTATGAAAGAGTTCGATGAGCTCTGTTTCGAGTTTGGTATTGAGCTGGATGAGTGGGAGGATGTAGAAGAGGGAGGGGTTGTAGTAAGAAATTATAAAATTGAAATACCAGCTAACAGATATGACTTGTTATGTTTTGAGGGATTAACTAGAGCACTCAATGTATTCCTCTGCAATAAGGAACATGCTCACATTTATAGGTAAGTTTTTCAATTTCAGAGTGGTTTCTAGGCATTTTCAAGGATAAATTAAAGTTACAGTCAACTCACATTATATCGAACACGGATATATCTAAATACATAGTAGATAATGGTTAGATACCATTTATATCAAAGTCTGAAATTGTACAAATGTTGCCTGAACCGTCAAAGTAACAGATCTCATCGCTTTATATGGAAGTAATTAACACAGTCAAATGAGCTTTGATATATCTATAGTTGACTGTATATGTGTACGCTATTTTTGATAAGAAGCTTAAGCTTAGATATGGACTTAAGCACTCTAGATAGGTAAATTACATATTTTGTTCTTGGAACCATGCAAGCCTAAACGTCTAGAAAATTATCTTATCTGAGTATTCTTCTTACAAAAATAGAAATCCGTTTTGGAGAAATGTATCTAATAAACGAAAATACGTGTTAATTTAGCCGAGTGTAATTACCCGAGTTCTACCTTACATGAATTATTCATATACTCCTCTAATGTGTTTCTTTAGCGTTGAAAGATTTCCTACCCGACTAGTTGGTTATAGTTACACTCCTTATCAAAAGTAGGGGATTATAGAGGGACGTGTATTCGAGGTGGGGCTAGGCTACTGGCCAAAGATCTTTTATAGTATACTAGATTTACTAAATTAAATTATTAATCCTCTTTGAAATTAACATTATTATTCATACAGAGTTTTATCTGAAGGAGTCTGTCAGAAGCTTAGGGTACTCCCTGAAACAGCTGATGTGAGGCCGTTCTGTCTAGCAGCTGTTCTGAGAGGAGTCACTCTTAACAAAACACGTTATGACTCTCTTATTGATTTACAAGAGAAGCTACACCACAATATCTGTAGAGAGAGGTTAGTTACTATAATGTGTGGTTATATAATCAATTTGAATTTGGCAAATATAGTTCTTAATAATAAATTTCAGATTAAGAGAGCTATTTTCCGCGATGGTAATACTGTAGTAATGGAGTTTATTGTATTAGAGTATATTCTATTACATATACGTACTTTTATTGTTCAAATTTGCTCAAATATCCCACATATAATTCCATGAATTTTGATATACAGTTTTATATTTTATAGAACGTTAGCCTCAATAGGAATCCATAACCTAGACTCTATAGAAGGTCCCTTTACCTATGAAGCTCTTCCTCCTGAAGATATTAAGTTTATTCCTCTTAATCAGACCAAGGAGTTTACTGCTAAAGAACTAATGCAGTTATACAAATCAGATCCTCACCTCAAGCCGTATCTACATATTATAGAGAAGAAACCAAGGTTTATGACCTCATATTTATTCAATTTTGTAGCTTTGATGATTTCCTAATTTTTACACAAGCGTTTCTCAAACTTTTCGAAATGCGGTTCACATATTTAAGTTAATTTCAAGGCACACCTGTCAGGGGTGAATTCAACTTTAGTAAAACCGCTGGGTCAAAATATCCCAGAATTTTACCATATATGTACTAGTAGTATGTGAATTTGGGTGTTCAGGAGTGGAAGCTTGAAAATTTGTCTGTACGAGATTCATTTATTTAAATTTTAATCCCCACTTTTCAGGATATATTTTATAGAAAATAACTTTGAAATTGTCCTTTTAAATGAATACCTAATATATGTTATACACGTTTATTACTATGACATTCCTGAATGTTGAAACCCAGAATTATATTTCCTTTAATTTATTATGTATATTTTTTCCAGATATCCAGTTATCTATGATAAGAACAGAGTACTGCTATCACTCCCTCCTATTATAAACGGTAACCACACACGCCTGGATGAGAACACACGGAATCTATTCATTGACGTCACAGCAACTGACCTCAATAAGGCTCATATAGTACTCAATACTGTTGTTACTATGTTCAGCGAGTATTGTGATAACCAGTTTACTGCTGAACCTTGTGAGGCAAGTTTTCTCAAAATTTTTGCTATCTTACTAATAGAGTCAGCAGAACCATACTCCATATGCGGTATTTTACACATGATTATGTGATGGGATAAATTCCCAAACGTCTCGATTGCGTACTCATTAACTTGCTAAGCGTGTCATTTAACCGACTACAGCTTAATGGTACCCTCATAAACATTATAATCACTACATTCTCTTCTACCAGATAGAGAATCCAGATGGTAGCAAGAAGGTGTATCCAGATCTATCTTACAGATCTGAATCGGTGTCTGTAGCCTATCTGAACCAGGGATTAGGTCTTAACTCAGATTCAGACACGGTATCTAAGCTGCTGACTAGAATGTGCTTAACTTCACATCCAGACCCCTCTGGGGACAATATCGTAATCAGTGTACCTCCCACACGTGCTGACGTCATACACCCATGTGATATAATGGAGGACTATGCTATAGCTTATGGGTATAACAAGATACCCAGATCTCTACCTGATATGAGTACTACGGGTAGGCAACAGCCTCTGAATAAACTAACTGACTTACTAAGACTAGAGCTAGCTGAGGCTGGATTTACAGAGCTGCTAACATTCATTATGTGTGGTAGGAAGGATATCTGTGAGAGACTAAATCTACAACTACAACTAAAAGAGGTGTGTTTACACTGGTTATTATTTGTGGGTGATTGTTTAGGAAGGTGTCATATTATTTTGACTTCCTTTGGTTGATATCACGTTTTGGAGGTCTCAGTGGTTTATCTAGAATTCCTCTTTCGAGTTGCTGTGCGGTTGCTAGTAGTATTCCAAGGGTTGGTGCTTGGGTTGCCAGCAACCCCTAGCTTCCCCTAATCAGAGGGGATATTCAAACGATCTCTTGAGAGTAGAGACAGTTCGTATCTAGAATTCTAGATACCCATGGCGCTTCTGAGTTCCGACCAAGAAATGATATCTATTTATGTATTTGAAATTTTTCAATTATATATTTCACTAGAATATCATGTTGTGTCTTCTTCCTACTAGATACCAGCAGTACATGTAGCTAACCCTAAAGCAGCAGAATTCCAGGTGGTACGTACCTCTCTCATTCCTGGTATCCTCAAGACTCTATCTTCTAACCTAAATCTTGCTAAACCACTCAAAGTATTTGAGATATCAGATATAGCGCTTAAGACTCCAAACAGAGATGTACAAGCTGAGAACACCAGGAACTTGTGTGCTGCTTACTTTAGTACAACAGCTGGTTTTGAGATAATACATGGTCTGTTAGAACGTGTTATGTTACTGGTAGATGTAGTGAGAGATAAGGATACTGGGTATGAGTTAGAGGCTGTTGATGAACCGTCATATTTCCCAGGCAGATGTGTACAGGTATTATTTAAAGGTAAGAAGATTGGGAATTTCGGTGTATTGCATCCTACTGTGTTAGCTAATTTTCACTTACCAATGCCTTGCTCTGTATTGGAGATTAGTATTGAACCTCTGTTGTAGCTCTTTAGTTATATTTAGATGTCAAATTGTCCAATTGTGTAGTGTAGTAGATGCCTGTTAGAATTGTAATTCATTTTATTATAATAGAATTTATTTAAGAAAATAGATCTTCAATTTCGTAGATTTCTCATACCTTCCATCAACTTATTGTCATATGAGTCTGATTATTGTTCTGCTCCAGTCTAACCACATCATTTTCTGAATGTAAATCAGCTACACAATATTTTATCTTTGAAGCAGGACAACAATAATAATATTACTGTCCTCCTAGCATATTCTTGTATCCATTTTCATATTTAGTTGTATTCTAAATACGAGTCTGTAGTTTAGAATTTACTTCCTTTATTGTTATTAATACTGCCAGTATGGCAGAATATCTTGCTTCAATCTTCGGTACTGAAAAGGACAAGGTAAACTGTTCCTTCTACTTCAAGATAGGAGCATGTCGTCACGGAGAGGGCTGCTCCCGTCTACACAACAAGCCTACATTTAGTCAGACTATACTAATGCAGAATTTATACCAGAACCCTGCTACTCGTACTCAGAACCCTGACGGAACTCTACAGACATTCTCCTTGATGAGTGAGGAAGAGCAGCAGGAATACTACGACACGTTCTTTGAGGATGTGTTCATTGAGTTGGAGGAGAAATACGGAGAGATAGAAGAGCTGAATGTGTGTGATAACCTAGGTGATCATCTCATAGGGAATGTGTATGTTAAGTTCCGTAAGGAAGAGGATGCAGAGAAAGCAGTGCTCTCTCTCAACAACAGATGGTTCAATGGACAGCCAATACGAGCTGAACTCTCCCCTGTGACTGACTTTCGTGAGGCTTGTTGTCGTCAGTATGAAACTGGAGACTGCACACGTGGAGGGTATTGTAATTTTATGCATCTTAAGCCTATCTCTAAGGATCTTCGCTTCAAGCTGTACGGTCAGAAAATTATCCGGAGGTCACATTCTCGCTCACCGGAGAGATATAATAGATCTTACAGTCATTCTCCTCCCAGACGCAGGACTAGAAGCCCCAGATCACCCAGACGTCGCTCCCGCTCCCCTGGGAGACAGAGAGGTCGATCTCCTCGCAGAGATAAGGAGAGGAGAAGATCTCGGTCACGAGAATAGAATCATAACTGACATTATTGATAAATGATTTGTATAACTGTCCTAATTTTAGCTATTCACCAAATTTTGTCTGTCACTATTAGTTTAGCTAATGCATGACTATTCAATGAATTTAACCCATGCAACTAATCAATATATGCATGTTTAGCCGAACTTCCGAGATCCAGACATCCATCCAGGGCTTTTTTGCAGACATGAAATGTCCTTGAGTCCAAAGTGGGATTATAAATTAGCGGGAAAACGAAACACGCACCAACTTGTCAACTGAAACATTGTATCGACGCTATTGTACACTTCATCCAAAGTTGTAGATTTGGCGAACAGACGAGTAGACTAGATTACTAGAGCATAACACTACTAGAAATGATTTCAAACTTGTATTAATAACTACTTATTACCTAGCAAACCACAGTGTGGAACTATGCGGTAATAGGCGAAAATTTGACTTAGCTATTTACCAAAATTAATGAGCGTGTATTCGATTTTTCACTATTTCAAACCTAGAAATATTCTATTATTAGTTGCTTAATGAACTTATAACATGTCTAACCAAAGGCTCAAACTTAGGCAAAATTTGAAATTTGTAAACCTGAAAACCACAAATATTTATTCTTCAAATAACCTTGTAATATTTCAGCATTCCAGGATTTTTAGTAATTCAATGGCATTTATCAGTATTCGTATGTATTTAGTGATTAATTTTAACTCGTTTGCAAAACAAATTAAATCTTTATTTTTCATTCTCAAAGCATTTTTAGCCGTCTAATGTTATCCATGTTTCAGCTCTTTGACCTACCTTTTAGGTCCCCGATCTTACAATGCAAACAATTGCAAGTTGAATAGTTGACAATTTCGCATAGTATATCTTTATAAATTTAATTTTCAATAATTTATAGACCCGCCTAAAGCGCCCACTTATACTTTTCTTGACATTAAGTGTATGGGGCAGACCCATTCGGACGAAAAGTATTTTTAGAAAAATTGTATTTTCGTTATAACATTTTATATTTCTGTACTTCTAATTCATTAGTATCATTTTATGAAGTATCCAATGCATACATGAATTCAGTATACGCATTGTTATTCATCTTTGTCAATAAATAGGGCTAGCTGGTATAACACACTCACAAATTTAGAACTCATTTATTCTTGAACCATAATTATTGATTATATCAAAATGCCACAGATTACGTCATAGTCCAATTTTTCAGAAGTGCAACTAAAAATCTGGTGCCATTTTTGAAATTTACAGTATCGATTTACTATATATGACAACATTTTAACATATATCTTCAGTGTAAGTATCTATTACCCCATAATCGCCATGTTGTCACACTGCAAACTAGCAATTCACCAACCTGGGAAAACCAGTATGATAATACTCAATATATTATAGCCATGTGACACAAGTGGTTCCAATACATTTGGCTTGTCAATTACTTAGAAGTTAATCTTGTGCGAAATTGCCAACCATCCAGTGATCCCTGGATTATCCACGGGAAAATATTTATGGCGTTATTTTTTATAATGGAGGGAAAAATTCATATTATTTGCATATAAAATTAGGAATCCAGGGAAGCAGTTACAGGGGTTGATAAGTATGAAAGGTATACTTCCATAAATTTCAGTCTATATTTGGGAAAAAGGCACATATATCTGCAAAATTTCCCTACATTTCTGTAAAGTCCTAGAGAATTCAGGGATTCAGGGTTGGTTGGTAAGTATGGACTTGGGTTGGAATTTGTTTCATAAAGTGAATAATCCACTTGTACCAAATCAGGGATGTTGACTTCAAGCAAATTTTATCCACCTGAATGATACTTACTAAACTTCATCACCATTAGCTCTGAGTTCTTTAGCCATGTAAATTGCATTCCATTCTATGATGTATAATATTTTCAATTGTGTCATTGCATATTTGTATAGAATGCTAATATTTATTGTTGCTAATCATTGCCATACAGTATGGCAGAATATCTTGCTTCAATCTTCGGTACTAAAAATGACAAGGTAAACTGTTCCTTCTACTTCAAGATAGGAGCATGTCGTCACGGAGAGGCCTGCTCCCGTCTACACAACAAGCCTACATCCAGTCAGACTATACTAATGCAGAATTTGTACCAGCACACTGATGGAAATCTACAGATGATGAGTGGGGGAGAACAGCAAGAGCATTACGACACATTCTTTGAGGATGTGTTCATTGAGTTGGAGGAGAAATACGGAGAGATAGAAGAGCTGAATGTGTGTGATAACATAGGTGATCATCTCATAGGGAATGTGTATGTTAAGTTCCGTAAGGAAGAGGATGCAGAGAAAGCAGTGCTCTCTCTCAACAACAGATGGTTCAATGGACAGCCAATACGAGCTGAATTCTCCCCTGTGACTGACTTTCGTGAGGCTTGTTGTCGTCTGTATGAAACTGGGGATTGTACTCGTGGAGGGTATTGTGGCTTTGTACATTTCAAGCCTATCTCTAAATATCTCAGTTTCAAGCTATATGGTCAGAAGATTAGGTCACGTTCTCACTCCACGGAGGGTAAGAGTAGACCTTACAGTCGTTCTCCTCTCATACACAGTGCTAGAAGCCCCAGATCCTACCAACACCTATCCAGTTCACACTCCCGATACCCCAGAGAGAGAGATCAATCTCCTCCCAGGGAAAAGAAGACGAGACAATATCGGTCGCTAGATTAGATTCATGACATTATTGATACTTATTATTCATATTCTCTTCATTTATGCATGACAATCTGTGACATTTTAACAAATAAATTTTTCAATGAATCTACAGGTTGAGGTTTCCAAATATATTCTACTACCCCGTCTACACGGCTTGTCCTTTAATTACTATATTTGTAAGTTGTATGTATTGAGTACTACAGGAGAACAACAGCTTCGCTTACTGGGAGGTTTAATCTAATTCCAATTTAATCCTACACATAATTATGCCTATTATCTCATCCAACCCTTTGATACTCATCTATAGCCGTTAAGAGCAAGTCTCTACGTATATTAGCTAAATTAGCTCAGCAATATTAATCTGTCTCAGCCTAATCAGCACCTGTAGAGAGACTGTTTAGTATTGCAGGGAAATTATTTATGCCAGAAAGATATTCAATATTTGATGATGTTTTACACAAGTTAATTATGATCAAATGCAATTCACATAAATTTATTGATATTAGTTATTTGCTTAGATTATATTATATTATATTTCTTTGTATGGCATCATCAATTAAATAATATAATTCAGACATTCTGAATAATAGCAAAGTATTACGAATTATCAAGAAATTTGTAATAGTAATAGTGAGTAATAGTAATAGTAAAAATATATAAGTAATATTACTATATTACATTTCAAATTAATTGACCCCAGGCCTGATATCCACATGATTTATCATATTTTCACACCTTTTTGCATATTATTCAATTTCAAAATCATGTTAACATTTCATTTCTACTCTTAGTTAGGTGTATTCGAATGTGTAGATTCCAATTTTGACATTTTCTAATTCTTATCTACATTATTAATCATATTATCAATCTTATTTTAATACATTTGACTTACATTTCAATGAATTTACAGGCTAGACTGATTCATGTTTATTAATCAATACTTATAGTATTATTTATCCTTACTGAGCCAGAAGAATAGCTGCTACGTTTACTTGAACGTTTAATCATGGGATATGCAGAATTGGAATCGGATCCACTTTTCATAACCCGACCCCGACACTGTTGAACCCGAAGTTATATACGTGTAGTGCATAATTCAAATCCTCTAGGCCTCTAGTGAGTTCCATATGAGGAGTCAAGAATTCTATTATTAATATAAATTATTTCTTTCTACAAGTAGACAGAATTCGAAAGAAAAGATTGTTATATGTAATTCACAATGTGAATACCTGTAAACTATACAGTGTAAACTATACAGGGATTTTGCCTATTTTCGTTAACGGCCCCACCCTGTACATAATAAATCTTGATAGTTTAATTATTCTCGGTGTAAGTGTAGAGTGATTTTCTAGACGAGCGACCGCTGTGACCCAGAAAACATTTATGGGGTATACAGGGATTTTGACTAACGTACAGGGGTCAGGGGAAATGGAGGCTCCATACAGGGATATAAGACAATTATGTTAGCAGGTATGATTGTGCTAAGTACGAAATTATCAACATCAAACCCGAACCGATACCAACTCTGGGCCTATGTCTCATGAATCTCATCCACCCTTTATAATTTGAATACTAAAATCATGTTGATGATAGTAGTACTTTCTAGAAATTTGAAATGCACTGAGATACATTCCCGGTTTGTTAACAGACTTTTTCTTTTGTAAAACTTGTATATAATGCAGTGATCCACAAAATCAACATTTGTTGGTTGCTGACAAAAACATTAATTTGGTGCCATTGCATCCATCTTACTCTGAGACTTTAAAAACTGAGGTAATAATCTCGGTAGAAAGTAAATCTTTCAATAATATAGGCTTATTAAGTTTTGTTGATTTTTGTATATAAACATAGATACGTATGTGAAAATAATAGAAAACCATTGATAAAGGAATATGATGGTTGGAGAAGAAGGTAATATTAGTTCAAATTCTCAGAGTGTTGTAACATCGATAAGCAATGTTTATGATACTATATTGTATTACATTGATCAGGTTATAAAATTAATCTACCTCATCCTATGTCTCTTTTGGTTATTTTACGTCATGATTGATATATTTGTACAAATACGATACAAACGGAGACTACAGACTCTTATGTGTAATAATATTAATGACAGTTATTATGTAAATGGTCTCTTTATTCAAAAAGAAAAAATCTTTCGTAGCATTATTTTTTCTGTTTTTGTGCTTTGAACTGATTTATTGCTTAATATGAGTTGCCAGTGGGTTTGTTTGTTTGTTTTATATTCCTCCGAGTATCAAATTCCAATCGGTTTTAACTGCTCCGTAGATTCGAATACTATCCTTGGCGGGTATTATGATTATAGATTAAGTGTTACACATGGAAATTTAAATATTTTGTTGGACTCTTTTTCTTTTTCCATGATTATTTGGATGTTTGGTGCATCTCTTCTTCATTTGACCTTTGCTGCTAGAAATGAGTTGAGGGTGAAAACTGTTCTTTGCTTCATCTTTATAGGAACTGTTGTATATTTCTTTATTGAAATTTTTGTATTATTTCCATATACTTTTCTAATTGGTGTCATAGCTTAAAGTTTGATGGATCAAATCAGTTTCCTTATCGTAGTCTACATAGCTAAGAAGAGATTCTTTCCTGCCATGAATAGTCGTGTTATAGATGCATATCATCTCCATAGCACTAATGTGTATCTACAACAGAAGAGATTGTTAAAACAATATAAGGTGCTTGTCTTTGTTTTCTTGTTCACTTTTGAGTTATATATTCTGGAGAATATGATATTCTACAACTTGTATATCTTTCTTGAATCTATTTCTTATAATTCTTGTTGGTTTCATGTAACGTATAATATACCGGTGTTCACACTGCAAGAATCTACCCAGATTGTTCTTTATCAAGTTATCCTCTACAGTGTGCTAATTGCTTACTCATGCCAATTGTAATTTATTTCAATTTTGTTGTTGTAAATTTAAATTTAATTTATATTACTTGTTTGAAGTTGTACAGAAGAAGGCTCAAAAGAAGATAATATCGATATCAAATATGTTCTGCACCTCTTATTCAGATTATAGATAGTATCTGTGAATATTCATTCATATAATTATTGGTGAATGATTTTGCTTTCAAATTTGTAATGTTGTATGTAATTATACTTTTCTTAAATATTAACTTTTATGTATCGTTCTACAGTATTTAGATAGATCTTTCTAACCATTAATCTACATTATTTGATATCAAAACTCTATTTGGCGATTATTTAAGTAGTTTCTGATACAAAATGTTCGTAATATCCTAAAGATGAGCAACTACACAAGCCTTTTAGAAGATCTATCATCTCAAAAAATTGACGCTAACTTAAACTCGGAAACCCTCCTCCAGCAATTAAGATATACACTCAATCAGTTCCTTAATAATATACCAAATGATGTTATCTCAAATAAACAAGCTTCTTTTCTGATAGACAACCTCTCTGATATAATTATTACACATATATCTAGTAAAGATATAGCTATTGTATGCTTCATATTCATACAAAAGATTCTAATAGCATTTTCTAATTCTGTACAGCAATTCTTGGCTAATTTCATTTTACTTTCGAAGCAGTTTGGATTTGAGATAAATCAAGAGATTCTAACTAACCCCTCAGTTAGTTTACTACAGCTTTCTTGTAGGAAGAATACGAATATTTTTCTTAAACTGATCTTTCTCAGAGAATTTGTTGCTGGAAAAGATAAGATTATTAATAACTTTTTATTTTCAGATTCATTCAGCAATTCTATTATTTATCAATTCTTCCTCAAACAATTACTCGTGTTATTTCAAAATGAACTGTTATCATTCTATATTACAACATTCTCTCATTCTCTAATACAATGGTTAGATTCTGCTATGTTATATTTCAAACAAGTTTCTTATAATTCTGAAAATGATAAAAATGTTTTTGGAATACAATCTGAATTGCATACATTTATACAGGATTTTGTCTGGAAATATATTGAAGAAGCTCTTCCTGGAATTCCTGAAAATACTAAATTAATTCTACGAAAATACTTCATACTCTATCAGAGATATCTAACATGGTCAGGACAAGATTCTTCTTTCTTTCTAAAATATCTCAAAAACACACTAGCAATACCATGGGCTTCAAAAGCCAGATATATCTTACTACACATACTCTGTGAATTCGTGTCTCCATCTGTTATACTAAATGCACACATAAATCTGACTAACGAGCTAACTAACTGTATGTCTACTACAAATCTCTACACTGCTGCATCCGAGCTGTATAAAACTCTTATTAAAGATATTTCTATAGAGAATTGGATAGAAACCTGGTTACACCCATTTATGAGATCCCTCTTGAGTAACGATCATAATGAGAGACATAATCTGACTCAATACTGGTTGCCTGCTACACTCAAATCTATTCATCAATCTTCTCAAATAATTATAGACACCATATATGGTATTTCTATACAAGTTAATTCTCCAATAACAAAACTACTGAATGCTCTTTCTCAATCTGAAAAATGTGATTACATAACACATTCGCACTCTCTATCCCCTACTTATACTAATATACTCTATGCAGCTATTCAATACCTCAAATACAGTATTAATTTGGATATCATAAAAATTACTGATAATTGTATTGGTATCCTAAGAGATGGATTGTCTTCAGGCGATGAATATATTCGTATAGAAGCGTTATACATTGTGTTAACAGTTCCATTTGATAGTTCTCGATTATGGAGATTAGATCTTATCCGTGAATTTATACCTTATAATCTAAACCCGTCATCATCACCTTTCAGACAGAAACTCAGTCTCCTTATAACCAAATCCATTACTTGCATACAAGCTGTATTAATTGACAACATGCCTAGAGAGAAATCTGTAGAATCTACTCAATGTTTTCACCAGAAATATATATATTTTATAAGCATACTATCTTTCTATAGATTTATCTCGTTACAATGTCTCTTACCTGATTCTACATTCCAGAAGGTTACTGTGGGTTTATCTATGTACCAGTCGTTGGTAGACAGCTTTATTCGTCCTGTAGAGACTAAGAAGTCTAATTCTAAGAGCAAACGAGCTAAGCTTAACATCTACACTATGTTAGCTCCAGTAGAATTTGAATTGTTAACGTTATCTGATTTGACTCTCATTTCTCTATGTCTAACTAGTGATTATTTTGAGATTAGAGAACTAGCCACAACAATCATAACTCCATATCTAGCTAATAAAAATACTATAGCAGCTATTCACAGTGTATTTCCAACAGGATTATACGCTACAGGGAAACAGCTGATCACTTCTTCTAGAGTATATGATGGAGAGATAGGAGCTCTATTGCTAAGAATATATCTAGACAATTCTATCCAGAATAATTTATCTGTTAATCCTAAGGAGTTACAGTATAGATTATGTGTGGACTTATTGGATGTGGTTTCTACACAGTTTGTGGCAGCTAAGAAGAATATTCTAGATGCAGCATATAACGCTCCGTTATTCAGTGCAATAGCTGCAATTAACTCTGTACTAACTCATAAGATTGATAGTGATGTAATGGAAATAGATTGGCAGCAATACCTTAGAGAATTGATAGCACTTCTAGATGACGTCATAACATTCTCCTTAACAACGCTAATGGGTAGTAACAATGAGGATATGCTAGCTCCTTCATTTGCTGATATGGGAGTAGCAATAGAGACAGCAGTACTATCTGTACACAACAATGCTGATAGTACCACACATCACACCGATTGTTCTTCCTTCAGCTATCAGCTGGTTAATAACTGTGTTTGGTTAGCTCTGAAGGAAGCTTCTTCTTTGCTTGGTATTCTCCCTGATGTATTTGGTATTACAACACCAGTAGATAAGAATATGTTAGTAGTAACACCTGAATTAGTAGAGAAGATAGGTTCTATTCTAATAGCAATTCTAATGAAATGCAGACATATAGGAGCTATACTCACTTGTCAATCAGCTTTCACTAAATTCTGCTATTCCATTAGTAACAGCAATATGCCAGCTGTTTGTTGCTTAATTTTTCAATGGCTAGACGATATAATTAACACTACAACCTCACAGGATGTAAAGTCATCCATTTCTAGACAGGGAGCTGGTCTACCTTTCTGTGTACAGTCTATCCTGTGCTCTGAATCTAAACTGCCACACAAACCTCTCCTACAGTTTACTATGGATAAACTGCTTACACATGCTGGTGCTACAGAAGCAGTATTAGTATCAGATACACATGATCTGGTATCTGTACGCTGTATGAATATACTACGTATTCTGTATAGAGATTCTACTGTTGGGAATAGATGTGTTCTCTCCTATGGAGAGAGAGGGTTATATATAGCTGTCACTAGCATGAGATCGTCTCTGTGGTCAGTACGTAATGCTGGCATGATGCTATTCGGTGCATTAGCTGTTAGAATGCTAGGACAGAGGAGATTATCTGAAGATGCGATAGAACTGAGTACAATTACATTGCAACAGTTATTCACTCGTTTTCCTTTAATAAGATCTCTGTTCTTATCACAACTAAACTCTCCATCAGATTGTCCAAGTACTCATCTACACTCTGCGGTTTATCCAGTTCTATTATTCCTGTGTAAGCTATGTCCATCTCCTAATTACAACTTCTCAGAGAAATCTTCCTATATCCGTGTACTACAGGTGTACACACACTCAGTTGTGTACTCAGTACGTTGTAAGGCAAGTCAAGCTCTAGCAATGTTCATATACAAATCAGGCGTAGATACTGTACTGTTACATGTGTTAGAAAAGATTCCTGACTCAATAGAGCAATGTGTTAGCTACAATTATATGCATGGACAATTGGAATTCCTCGCTGAGTTAATAAGGCTAAACTATGTATTGTATAATACAGGATCTAGCAGTGCCTTGATTAAGGTGCATCAATGTATTTATAGATGTAAATGGTTAATCTCTGAAGATACACCATTGATGGTTAGAAAAGTATACCTCTCTATTGTTTGTATGTTAAATTCAGTTGAGTTGAATTCAAGTTTGTTGTATGAATTATCAGAACAAACAAAATTAGATGTACACAGTATTAATCTATATTTCTCTATCATACAATTCTATCTCTCAAGCTCTAATACAGTCACACAATCTCTCTTGATTAAGTTTAGTGCAAAGTTATTCAATACAATCTCTATCGTCAAAGATTCTCGCAGTTTATGTACTGAACTTCTTGAACATCCTCAAATACTACCTTGGCTACTTGAGAATTCTAATAATACTTATGCTAGTCTATTCAAACGCTATGTGCATATGCCTGATGGCTCATCTCATACTGATATATGTTCTCATCTAGAAATACTGGTACAAATGTTAGGGCATGTTATTACGCTAAATTCTAACTGTTTTGATGTAGATTTCAATCAGTTAACAAACTATATTCTCAGGTATAGCACAATGTATACGAGTCTAAAGCTAGAGTTATGCTGTCTACAAATATCTAGCATTATACTAATACGTAAGATTAATTATCCACATTTACTTATAGAAAGAGAAATAGAATTGTTTGCTCTTTTAACCAGATTATTAAATACACATAGTAAACCCGATTCCTCAGAAGATTCTAGATTAATAGCTGTTAATTATCTTATCAAAATATTCTCTTCTCTAACTCTATATCCAAGTTTATTTCGGCCTATCTCTACAATTCAATTTGTAATAATTAAGAATATGATTATTCTTCTTCAAGATGAGGTAGTTGATGTACGTACTTCACTTGCTACTTGTATCTCACAAGTATTGGACTCGCATCTTCCCCTAGACAATCATATTACACTCAAACTTGTATTCACATGGCTAGCGAATACATTGTTTATACTTGAGGAATGTTGGGAATTAATGCTTGATTATATTTCTTCTAAGATTTGTATAAATGTCAATGCAGTTAAAGATGAAGTAGTTCTGTTTGAAAAGGGAAAAGATAACATTTATGGAGAAGATTGCGTTAATTGTGAATTAGCTTTTAAAACTCTTCGATTAGTTTCTATTAATCTTAAACAAACTGAATTATTTGGAAATTTTGTGCGATATTTATTCGAATATATCAATACTAAATCCAATATACTCTCTAGTAACCTAGCAACCACCCACCCTCTGGATGGAATGCTATCTTCTAATTCATTATTATACAGACAGATTACAGGATTATTATGTGTTATAAAACTAATGGAAAGTTTGGGTGAGAATTTACCAGATAATCTCAATACTATTCTAAACACAAACGAAGAGAGTTGCTTGATTAGTTTGTACCTGAAACAAATAGAAAAATGGACACAATTTAGTACCTGATTCTAAGCCTTTCAATTTTAGTGTTGTATAATGTATTATTATTTCATAAACTCTTTGCTAATATTTATGAACGATTTATTTCCTCTAAATCTGCATTGACATCTCACATTACAATGATTAGCTACATGGCTACGAATGAAGATTTCTTCTCTAGTCTCCTTGAACTAGATGATGTAACCAGCCTTTCAGGTGCTGTGGCTGTAACGAGAGATATCTGTCAATCTTGTAATAGACCTAACACAGTGTGCATATGTGCTTCTTTTCCGAAAGATCCTCTCAATATACATACACACCTTATCATCTTACAACATCCCAACGAAATCAAGCGACCTATGGCTACAGTACCTCTCCTTAGTAAATGTGTGGTTTCTAAGAAATGTACAGTATTACGCGGTAAGAACTTTAGTCCTTTGAAATATCCAATTATTCGTCAATGTTTGGAGAACAGACCACAATGCGCTGTTCTATATCCTCTATCTGACGCTATTGTATTACCAAGCTCTACACCTATTCCTGCTATACAGTATCTTATTGTTATAGACGGGACATGGAGACAAGCTAAGTCTATGTATAAAGGTAATAATTATCTGAGTGAATTGACTCACTTATCAATTGATATTAAGCAGACAAGTCAGTACGTGATAAGAACACAGCCTACAGACAGCTGTCTGTCTACTATAGAAGCTATAGCATTCTGTCTAGAACACATTGAGGGAGATCCACTTATCCCTGGTGTGTTGTTGTCTCCGTTAAAAGCTCTGTGTAGCCATCAACTCATTTACGGAGCTAAAACACATGTTAGTAAGGAAAGAGAAAAGCAATTAGCTAAACAGGCCGATAAGAGTAAGATAGAAGATTGACTATTATTAATTACACAATGAGTAATAATATTAGTTATACAGATATTATATGTATTAACTATACCTCTGTGATACGGCCGTCATAGGTTTATATACTCATTCTGAACAGTAGCACAAAAGGATTGATCTTATGATGATTATGATTGTTCAGGCCAATTTGTTTGGATAAGATTTGAAAACTTAATATATAGCAAATTTTGAATTGTATTATCTAACCAGTAGCTTAGGTTCCTACACGTAAATCCCCTAACAACACAATCATGCTCCCTCTAAGAAATCAGGGGGTTTCCCCGGAATTTTCTCATTTTTGGACCTTACCCCTCAGTAGGGCGACCCTAGAGGTGGTTACAATATTTGCCACCCTAGACAACTATAATATTGTGCCCTCATTCACTTAGAGGGAACGCTGGACACAAATGATTTTCCCCACTAGATTGATTGGTTGTAGATTTGTATGTAGTAACCTATCTTTTGAATATATATTTAATCTCCAATATTGGGAAATTTGTTTCACCTTATTCATTGAATTTCAATATAGGGTTTGCTAATGGATATAGAAAATTTGGCTTATATTAAGTTTTGTGTGATTAGAATGTTATGATAATGTTGCTGTTTATTCTCCTGCTCCAACTATGCTCTCTACAACTGTGCAAAGGTATATTCTGTTGATCCCTTTTCTTATTATCATGTTATGTAATTAGGATATAAATATATAAATTTTTTACTCTACTATTCGTCCACTTTCGCTGTTCACTACAATTTAATTCTGACCCTCGTTCCTTGCTTGATTTGTCAAGCGAGGGGCGAGGAACAAATGCTTGATTTGTATTAATAAACTTTCCTTGGATACAACATTCAGTCGGACGTATCCTCCATGCCATTAGGGCATTTCCCTATAGGAGCTGCACAAAAATTAGATAGGACAAAATAACGCGATTTCAACATGAATTGTTCTGAAGTGAACGCACCTCTTTGGTGATTATTCATATTTCCACATTTTTCTATGTAAATACAAAATCAAGCTAGAGATTAGGTCTCAGCATGTTGTCCGATTTGAGATATTTTCAAAGTCTGAATTTACAAATTCAAAGATTTACCATATGATTAATATCACACCCTTTTGCATATTATTCAAACTAATGCTGGAGATTTCATTAGACAGGGAGTGATTGGAAGATAATTATTTAGAATTTTATCCATAAGATTTGAGGATAGAACATGAAGTTCAGTAGGGGACGAATAATATTGAATATCTTGAAATATTTCTCAGATCCAAGAGCCCATATCAGTTTGGATCTGGTGCATTGCGGCATCTACACGGAGGGTCAGGGGGGCGTGCCACTCTGAAAAGAACAAAAATATATAATCCTCAGCTGATGGACACTTTTTTGTGTTTTAGTTTTTTTCTTTTCGAGTTTCTTTGTCTATCTGAGGATGTAAATATTTGAAAATCTGTTCGACTTATTTTGTCCCATTCAGTGGATACGCTATATAAGAATATACTATAGGAATGTTCATAGCATTCTCATGTCCAAGGTATAAATTGTGTAATATTCCTTCCAATTCATTTCAGTTGACTTACTTTTGCTTAATAGGGACACTGATTAATCTGGACCATTTGGTATGAAATATTTGTACCCATTGGATCTCTTAGTTTACTCGCTTGATTGAAACAAACCGCCAGAAACTAATGTGTATCAAATATTAATTAAACATAGTTGATTGTATTTATAGCATGGCGGGATGAGCAACGGACAGATAATTATAATGTACAGTCAGATACTTCTCACCCAGTATTCAGAGAAACTAGAGGGAAAATTGATGTTCAAATCAACAGAGTAGTATTAGCGCTAGTGGAGAAGAAAAATGAAATGTTTAGAGAATTAGCTAAATTGGAGGAAGAATTTATTCAGGAACAAAAACAAAAACGAATTGATTTAACTAAGTTGAAAGAACTAAAAGAAAAAGCAGATACAATTTCCCATAATTATATACCAGAATTACAGCATAGAATACTAAATGATTTAGAACAAGGAATTGATAAACTAAGATTAGACATAGAACAAACTAAAAATCCTGATTATCAAATTGAAGTAAAATGGGCTATGAATATTCCTGACTTATTGAATCAGATAGATACTTCTAAAATTGAATATCACTACGCAACTAATGGAAATATTCCTGTAAATTACACGTATTCTCATAAACAGGAGTATTCGGAGGATACAAAAGGATGAATTGGTTCTTTAGATTTCCAATTATGTAGAATTGATTAATTGTTTCTCTTTATACTATGTAGAATTCAAAACCGATGGATCTAGTCAGTTTTTGGTTTATTTTACCATCAAACACTTATTTATGTTTTAAACTATTTGCTATGAGAATGCTGTCGTGTTGTTGTTGTTGTTGTTTAAGATTTTGACCTAATTTAGCATAAAATTTGATTGAATGTTTTAACCAGCAACCTAGGTTACTACATGCAAATCTCCTAGCAATCCAATAATCTACGTCTCTAAATTGGTTACAGGGATATTTGTTTATAGCAACCTATTTTGTTGGTTAGAAATTCCCTCTTGAAAAGTTTGAGTTAAGAATAATCGCCAATAAGTGTAAAGCTCTCTCACCTTTTACAAGTGAATTTATGTGTGTAGTTGTAGAAAATTTGACTCCTATTATGTTATATTTATTAGAATTTTGTTAAGCTGTTGTTATTTATTCTCCTGCTCCAACTAAGCTGTCTACAACTCTTAAATAACGTGGAAGGTAGATTACACGTATTAGACTTTGTAAAGTAGAACTCGGATAAGACGTAATAATTTTTATTTCCCGAGGGGTACGTCTAACATCTTATCAGAGTTCTACTTTATTCTACGAATTTTTATGTAATTTATACTATTCGTTCGTGCCTCTCTTGTTCTTTACAACATACACTTTTGAATTCGCTCTTCCTTTGATTCATCATTAACAGATCCGGTGGAAGAAATTGGTTTGGCAATTTGGAATTTAGCCAGGAAATATTGGAGCTGGAGTTCTTTCGGCATTGATTAATACATTTTCGCATGAATGCAGTATATTTCCTTAATCCGACGATTTTGATAGAAATAGATTTAACTGAAATATTCCATTCTATTTGTGTTTTAATGAGTGTAATTAATAATAGATTAAGCAGTTTCAATGGTTCCATACGGGAATTCCACTTAATAGATAATAAATCCAGACACCTAAGTATACCAAATATTTATTAGAATATATTTTGTAGCTTCCTACGTACGGTATGAAGGAAGGGCAGAAGCTCATTCTCACCCAGCATTCCAAAAAACAAGAGGGAAGATTACCGCTCTAATTAACAGAACAACATTAACGCTAAATCAAAATCCAGATGAAATGTTTAGAGAATTAGCTATATTAGAGAAAGACTTTATTCAGGAACAGAAACAGAAACAAATTGATTTATCTATGCTATAAGAATTGAAATAGAAAGCAGATACAATTACCCATAATTATATACCAGAATTACAGCATAGAATACTAAATGATTTAGAACAAGGAATTGATAAACTAAGATTAGACATAGAACAAACTAAAAATCCTGATTATCAAATTGAAGTAAAATGGGCTATGAATATTCCTGACTTATTGGATCAGATAGATACTCCTAAAATTGAATATCACTACGCAACTAATGGAAATATTCTAGCGAATTCTACAGATGGATATGTAGTCTAAATATGAATTCTTCTGATCACTTTCAAAATTATATGTGGCCATTGTTCATCATACCTGAATTCTCTAATCATTTTTTCGATTTGTGGCTATCACAACAGATCTGCATCATCCAATTTTCTCCAACCACCCAGATCTAGTTTGAAATTTTATGGTGACCGTGTTTTTCGTATGCTGCCCATGCCTCTGGAATTCTCTTACTGAAAACATCAGAAAGTCTATCTCTATTGAAATCTTTAAAATCACATAAAACATTTTTCTGTTTAATAAATACTATTAATAATTATTCCTGTTCTTCTGTATAGTACACATTTGTCATATAATTTGTACTTTTCTTCTTTTTCCTTTGTATTTCTTTGTATTTCTTTGTCTTTGAACTGTTAACGCTTTGAGACTAATATTGTGTAAGTGTACTAAATGCAGTATTATTATTATTATTATTATTATTATTAACTAAAGAGTATATGTAGATTTAATAGTAGTAGACAATAACATAATTTGTTTCGCTGGCTATTTATCCAGCTCATCAATACAAACACAACTATAGTACTAAATATAACTGATTGCTGCTATTCTAAGGTTTGAAGGAACATTCTAGATTTCTGAGTAACAAAAGATGATAAAGCGTATATGGGCTTACTAATATTATTTATGGGAGTTACTATATAAAGTGGATTTGAGCAATGGTGGTTTCTGAAAGTGTTGATTGCTGACAGGCTATGTAATCATGTTTGGTTTAGAGGTGATCATTTGAATTTTCTGGACTAGTATATTCTAAATCTGTTGTAATTGTGGTATTGATTGTGACATCTGGAGTATTATCGGGTTCTTCGTTAGGTGGTTGACTAATAGTTTCGTAGAAAGGTTCTTGAATCGTAAAGATTTGTTGTATACTACTATTATTATTATTATTATTATTATTATTATTATTATTATTATTATTATTATTATTATTATTATTATTATTATTATTATTATTATTATTATGATTTTGTAATTTTAGTGTTCAGATATACATTATTGTCAGGTCTCACGGATTTCAACTGAGTCTCACCTTAACCTTTGCATTCTCACTTTGAAATTCTTTAAAATTTAATATATAACAGTGAAGTTAATTAATTATTTAATAAACACGAAAAATAACAGTGTTAGGTCATAATGGTATCTAAAATCGTATTAGTAATCCACAATTCATTTTTTCAAAAAAAATAGTTAAAAATAATGATAATCTTGACATTATCACGGTATAATTTCAAAAGTTTTGTACACGTGAGACTTGACAACTATGAGCATGCTCAGTCACTAGACAAATAAGCATGAGCTTTATACATTTTATTATACGAAAATTTCCCTAATAGATATCTTATATATCCATAGTTCATATGAGTGTGAAGTCAGTAGCGAATTCCAACAGTGAAATATGAGCACAACTTAACACTTAATAATTCTGTCAATTCTCAATCAATCCACCTGAAATTTGGTCAGTACCTTTGTCTACAGTGGTGAATTTCATATATTAAAAAATTAATCACTATCACACCTACTCTTCCCACAATGACGTTGCAACAGGCAACTTTGACTATATGCGTATTTAGTATTACAAATTTTGCGGTGTCAATCGTGTCATTGTGGGAAGAGTAAGTGTGATAGTGATTAATTATTGAATCTATGAAATTCACCACTGTAGACAAAGGTACTGACCAAATTTCAGGTGGATTGATTGAGAATTGACAGAATTACTAAGTGTTAAGTTGTGCTCATATTCACTGCTGGAATTCGCTGCTGACTTCACTCTACACTCGTATAGTTGATATGTAATTTGGTTTGTAATTTGATAAAACTTTAGCTTGGTTAACAACCATAATAATCTCTTAACTGAATAATCTTGATTTCATACCTCGAATATAGTAGACTGATCTGTTCTAGTCAGGTTTGGAAATCAGATTTCAAATTTCCAAATATTAGTAATGATTATTATTTGCAGGACGTCGCCATGGTGGGGGGCGGTGCCGACCCTGGTAAAATCTCGTGCCCCGGGGCATGGCCCCTTGGATCAAATTGAAAACTGTAAAATAGTGCTCGCTTCGCTCACATCTTGTTAGTGATAACTCTATTACAGAAAAATCAATTAGACATCCAACAAAGAATATATATATATATATGTGTGATCTAGCTAGTAATATATCAAAGAGATTCATAAACTACTGATCTTGATAATTTTTTGAAGATGTAAGCTATTATCTATTGACTTACTTTGCATACGATATTTGAAGTTCTATTGCAGTGGTCAAATATTTATTCAAACGTAAGATCTAGAACTAATGCAATTCATGTTTGTGTAGAACTAATTATCCGTGATTTAGTGTTACTACCAGCTTGAACTCGAACCTCAGATCATCCCTACCTTTCCGTTCACCATAAATGGGAGATTACTACTTCTATAGCTGATTGCATTTTGTGTGCAGAAAGAGCGTTTTCTAATGAGTGGACAACTGGACATCTCGCCGAACAAAATGAATAACAAATGTAGTATTTCTTTTTGTATAAGGTTAGAATGCATGTATTTAAAATCACTCTATAGCTGTTCTCCTCTCTGATAGGGCAAATGCATTCAACAATATCTTCCCCCATCCACCTAGGCATCTTGAAGTTTTATCAGATAAAATATTCTAAATATTTCAAATATTAATTCGTTTACTTATCAAATATTCGTTCCTTACTTAGTGGAATCTTGCTAGAAAGTATTGACATAGCATTTCTCTATGGTTCTGAGAGCTGTGCTATTACATTAATTCAATAATGTCCACAATTATATATACGCATGCTTACGTCATATTAATTTAATGTATTCACATAATTAATTCTTCAGGAATCATTAGGAATACGAATAATCTGGAAATACACTAATTATAATAAGATATCGTACTTGTATGTGGTATTCACAACAGGTACAATAATTAAGCATGATTATCGCAACCAACTCAGTTTATGTTTACAGTCAACCTAAGTTGAACAGCTGATGTTTGGCACCTTAAACTTACTTTGTGATTAAGTTCAGGCCACAATTTATGCCTCAATACAGGATCAAAAGAAAGTTGGTTTATGAACTTATTTTGTATTTCACCCCACGATTGATTTCGTATTTTGATAGGAAATAAATTCTATCAATTATTGTGATAATCACTTTTGCAATCGTTACACAATACAATAACATTGAATTTACATTACTAATTGTTCTCATGACATAAGTAAGGTATGTTAGTTCCTATTCCGTATAGTATGCTAGGTAAGTATTTTATTAATCTGGATATTTTTTACAAAGTTATGAGTGAGTTAACAGATCCTAATCATACAAATTACCGATCAAATATTTTTTGTCTACTAATCTCTTACTTGGTATAATTTTCCAACAAAAGTGCTAACTCTTCAATTTTAGGAAATCTGAAAGGACATGAATTCATTCACGTTATCACGTTAATTTCAAACTAAATTCTGCAAGCTCAATCTATAACTGTTTGGGGGAAGAGGAATTGGTTTTACCCTCTTATGCTACACAAGTAATATTTTAAGTGCATTTCAACTCAATGAATACAACGACCTTTTAAAACTCATAAATGTTGCTTGATTATACTTTCCGATCATATTTAGTATGACTTATGGTTTGTCATTTTGTAATCTAGGAACGTAACCCCACTCTATTCTCATTGAACTAACGTCTTGCCGTTCGCGACAATTCTCAGAAAGGTAACCACCGCGAACGGCGAGGGCTGCCTGTATTCAAAAGTAATTTTATTTTTCCCGGATTTTCCAGAACATTTCGGAGGTTTACCTGTATTACAGATTTACAGTATAGGGCATCGATTGAATTAGACATGTTTATTCTGTCTTTTTGGTAAATTTTCGAAAAAATATTATTCTTTCAAGTTCCTTCCCTCTGCCATAATTATATAATTCAAGTATCTGCAATATTGTTTTTCAAAAATACTGTAATTGGATAATTGCAAGATATTCCGTCCAGAATCAATCACACACTTAAAGGAATGCTACTACCAAATTTACCAACAGGATATTCTCTTAACATCCACCTTTTCTGTGAATATAACTGTAGTATAAATATATAATTAGGATTCTGAACTATCATATTCATAGTCATTTATAAAATGGGATTCATTTCTATTATCGCTATTTTCAAATTATGTCTCTCCTTCAAAATTAGCAAATGGACGAAGTATTAATGAATTGGTGAATAAGCAATAGTAATAATATATTCATGTAATTTGATAAGAGAACGTGAATCACCTGTGTATTGTGATCTCACAATCTCTAGGGTCTAGTATAGATGCTACAGCGCGTATAGGTTATATAAAGGATTCTGCTTGACTAAATTATAGTTTTCTAATTGAATATAATATACTTTATACAATATTACTACTTATTATCAGGAAATTGAATCATTTATAATTTCTATATCTTTGAATTGAAATGTCTATCAATGTCGAAGAGATTGTGAAGAAGGAAGAGATCGAATCTTATTACGTTGTTGGTGATGTACTGGGAAGGTGAGTTATAGATCGGATATATTTCCTTCATTGTTACAATGTATAAGATAATTTCAAATAACTTGGTCATCTTCTACACTTCATATAGACCTCTGCTTTTCCAATATCGCTTTTCGTTCCAAAATTATTCAAGAAAGATAATATTACAAAATAGGCCCATCCAAATGCATTTGTATATTTCTGAAATCTGAATCTATGCTCGATAAAATATATCTCGCATTAATAATCTAGAAATGTCATTCATTTTTGCTTCCATTGTCGGCTATGTAGCCTATATTTGAGAGATAATCGCACAACTGCATTTGTTATCTTTCATTCAAACAGAATGTTACATCGGAATTTGAAAACACTAGAAATTCATAGAAACCTACTTCAATTATGGCAACGATTTCTATTGAAGTAAACCTGATGCTGTCCTCGGCAGCATAGAAAATTCCCAAAAATGTATATAAACATAATCCAGCCAGGGTCGTCCGAAGCCCATGAAAAGTGGATTGGCCAAGGCCAAGCTTCATCGCATCATACGGCACACACCCTTGTATCTGGCATGTGTGAAACAACCTGGTTATACATTTCCTGATCTAAATTATAACAAGGCTCTGCTATTTTGATTTCAGGGCTAAAATCTTTCTTCTACTGATCTCATAGTGCACTTTTAAAATTTTCAGACAACCAAGTAGATATTCTGGATTTTGCTATATGATTTCAATGAGTATGATTTAATGGTTTTGGATAGATAATCAGTAGCAACTGGCACAAACTATTTCTCATTCAAATCAGCAATTTACGGCAAAATCATGAAGCATTATGAATAACCCTTTTGAATCCAACTGTGATGCCAAATCTTACTCATTGAACCGAAAATTTCTGTCTATTCATATTTTATTCTAGATCATAATATTATTTAATTTTTACAGTTTTGACTTATTCAGGTAATTTTACTGATAACTTGTATGTTAAATAATTACCGTAATATTGTCGGGACTTAAAATTCTGAATTCTTATACGGGTTGACCGTTGACATGTAAAACACGATACAAAGCGTCACTGATTCTAAAATATCTCCAATCATTTCTTGCTAGAGATTTAATGGTTTTGAAAGGCTGTGCTAATCTTATCCAGTATTAGAACACATATTTGAAATTTTCATTATTTTTCCCGCTTTGCATATCTTTTACAGATTATTTGCACTTGAGATTTTCAGTCTCATTGTTAGAACTTCGATTACTTAGATTTCTCAAGTGTTTCCTTTGTGAACAGCTGGCATATCTTTTCAGTATCTAGTTCTAGTTTACAAATATAGTGGAAATTCCAAATTTTATCCCCCAACAACATTTTTATCCAAAACGTCATTGTAGATATTATTAAATTCTAATTTTTCGCATAACTGGAATCACTTGACGTAGATTACTAAGTGTGATTGCATTCCGCGATAATGACGATTTAGTGATTAACATTTGAATATATATTTTCACCAAATTATTGGGAAATTTTTTTGATATCCGAGGACAATTTTCTCTTAACAATATACGAATAAAGAAATCTGAAGTAATTATTATATTGATAGTTACACGAATTTCGCTGCTGTAAAATTTCACAGCTGTGTACAATATTAGCATTTCATCTATAATTACTAATCTGATATTCACAAAGTGTTATCAGTATATTTCTACAATTAGTACTTGTGGTTGAAATAGTTTATTCAGTTTATTACGCAAGAAATGCACCTTATTGGTCTGCTGATATTTTCTATATAGCTTGTGACACACAGATTCATCTCGACATTAAGTAGTTGGCTAGCACGAGCGTTCCCAGCTTTCACTGCTAGTATATAGTAGATACGGTTGTTTGTCGTTTTTGCCAATAAGCTTATGTATACCACATTATCAACCAATAACCATGAGGTAAGCTAGATATGTTGAAGATTCTACCACAAGCAATCATTTTATCAGCCTCTATACCCAGATTTGTTCATTTACCATATTAGATACAATGTTTTAATTTACATTATACTCCTAATTAATCAATTGATACGATTATTTCTTCGAATTAAGCAATTCGTTGATTGAACTATTATATTGCTATAAACTTAAAAGGAATATTAGCGATTTTGCAATACAATCATTATCAAATCACATCAAACAGGAAGTTATGTCATTGAATGGTTAATTCACACGAGTTTATATGCTATACATACTATTATATTCACGGGTTTTGTGATATATGACATTTCCTTGTAAGTATATTAATATTAATTTCTTCATAGAGGGAAATTTGCAACTGTGAAACACATCACCGAGAAAGCAACAGGAAATTGCTATGCAGCTAAATACCTCCGCAAACGTAATTATGCAGTAAATTGTCGTAACACAATTCTACAAGAGGCTGAGCTGTTACAAGAATTACTAGAACATCGTGTTATCGTAGATGTAAAGGAGGTATTCGAAGGAAACTTGGTTATGATCATTATCCTTGAATTGTGAGTTGCACATTCCAATCTATACATTAACACTTGTTGACCAGTTCCTGTAAACTCATAGTTTTCAGTTTATTTTCTTACAAATATGTTAGGAATTTAATATATCATTCATTGTATACATAATGTGTGGTCGTGACGACAAACAAGCATTAATTTTAGATAATTGATTAGTTTTGGAACTTTGTGCCTGTTTGTTTAATTATCTTGTTAACAAGATTGAACTCATCTGCTTATTTATTCATTTTAGGGTATAATCACACGTCTCTGAAATGCGAAATTCCATCTATCCTATTTTGAAAAATCTATATCTTCTATGATATTTAGTTTAGTCGTAGGAAGAGAGTACATATTGAGTAGGACAGTGTATCCTTACTAATAATATTATGGTACTTAGTACATTATTTGACATCCACGAGTTTCAATTGATAAAATATGAGCTGAATAATTCTATTTCTCGACATATATACGCACATTAAAGTCTCACACCTCATGTTTCTATTCATAAGTCTGCTTTAATAATATTTCATTAGATTACTTTCACCAACGTGGACTAATTTCGAAGCAGATTAATATTATTAATTAGTGTAATTAACCCTGTACCTTTGAATCTAATTGTTTTTCATAAACAAAGATGCTAAGCTACGAAGTTTTTTATTTCTCAGAGGTGATTTGTAATCATCCCGTAACTCATAGCAGCTATTAATCGGTTTAAAGAAGAAAGATCACTATAGTTAAGAAGCAGTGTACAATCATTGCTGAGATTAGTTACTACATAATTTGATACGTACTGAATTTTACGATGAAGGTTGAAATAATACTGAAATATATTGTGAAACTAAATCAGCTCTGTGTGACGTCATTCGCGGATACTGTGTATGTTCTAGTATCAGGAATGTATTGTTTATAACTTTATATCCATGAGAAAATTGTGGGTTTTGTTTACTTCCGTCATGAGGCTTGTAAAGAGCATAGGTTTCTAACTCATGAGTGTCAGATCATATTCATGTTACTATACTTTGTTTATACCAATGAATCATGACGAGGGATCACTTTTGAATATTCAATGCATCTATGTATAATCATCCTTAGGATGACGTATCCTTTCAGCTACTAAAGTGGGGTTGGTCTCATTTCCTATTAAAACTATTTGCAATTTAGCCTATCTGATTAACTACTAGCCTAATGAATTAATTCAGATAACTGCTTACTTGGATAGTGGCTACGTCGTTCAAAGATAATTGTTTAAATGCTAACGTGGATTCGTTAGTAATGAATCCTATCAGCCACCAAAGATGGATTCGAACATATTCTAGGATTTCAAATTAATACTTTTGTAATCAATCAGTATCTTGGAACTAATTATGAATAATCATGCATTGGATATTGTGTATTCTTATAATTACAGTAAATTCGCGCTTAATAGAGCCTCTGACTAAACGGGTCGCTTAACCAGGAAAAACCCATGCAAATAGTGTTAATTTCTCATCTAAATCGGGGCGAAATGGCCCTGGACCTCAAATGATCCTATTAACTGGATTCTATTGTATCTTTATTTATTGCCAAACATTCTAGATGTACAGGAGGAGATCTATTCCATTCAATTTCAGCTGAACCCTTCACTGAACGAGAATCCGTATTTGTCCTCAAACAAGTTATTGATGCACTAACATTTCTCCACAAGAAATCCATCATACATCTTGATATAAAGGTTTGCATGTCCTAATATAATTCGTTACATCCGAAATGATGACGTGTACTAGAGTGTATTTATATGTATTATACCCGAGTCACTCCTAGTAACATTTGCTATTACAATGTGCCAATACGTAATACACTTCCCAATAACTAACTATACAATATCCAAGAGGTGTGTAAGTATCATCAAACCAATTTTAGACTGAATGTTTACCTCTACCAAACATTTTGATTACTATTAATTTTATTATTGTGAAACTGACAGTCATACTTTGTTTATAGTAAATTAGTCTTTATCGCAATGGTTGAACACTTTGTTTACACAAAACACTTTCATATCTCACCCTTGTGATTGTGAGAGATAAACCAATTATTTCGTTTTTCTTGATACTGTCTGGCGCTAACTTACGTAACTGAGTTTTTGGTTTCTCTGCTTTATCAGGAAGTCTCCGATTACATTACTGTTAGGGTAATGAGTCTTCATATTATAGAATCTGATGTAAACAACATTCTCAAGTTTATTTTGATAGTAATGGTGTTTATTTATGGATAGCTAATTGTATAATTTTGCTATAGTCAACGCCGTCGAATAGCTTCTCATCCATCCGCCCGGTGCTCCCGCTTTCAAGGTAAACCCAGTATCTCGACGCCCATCTGGCACCCATACGAAGCAACACCTGGGGCACGTGCCCTTGTCGTCCCTCATAGCCAATAAACTGTGACTGTAGTCGAATTTGACCTTACATTATCTGATAAGAACATTACGGAAGCAAAATTTTTTTCGAAACATTTTATTATAACTCTGAGAATATTTACTTGTATAGTATACACGACAGCCGTAACAGGACTATTTTTAAATATGTAACTGTTATAAGAAAGTTTATTCTTTGCATGTATGCTACACTTGATTGGTATCTTAAACTTATCTCCCATAGCATAGATTAAGTTATGTTCCTTAGCAAGCTAAAGAGATATCTTAGAATGTAATGAGCTAAGAACTTTACTTCATTAAAAATTTCTACCTTCCTAACATGCACTTGTATTGACTCCTGAATGACTTTGTTCTCATTTAATATCTTAGTATTAATTACCTGTATTGTATTTACCATCATTAACAACTAAAATGGTAGTTGAAGAAGTTAAGTGTGTTATATTTGCATTGGTTTCTGTAGAATTAACAAGAAATAGCTAACTCAATTGTCATTAATCAATTCATATTACACTCGCAAAAATGTCAGATTTTATTTTATTATATTTCTTTTACAGCCAGAAAATATTTTGTTGATAAATGAGACGAAACTCGATATTAAACTGGCAGATTTCGGATTAGCAGTCAAACTTAGCCCAATTGAAGAATTTAAAAGGATAATCGGAACACCAGAGTATGTAGGTATGTTGTGTTACACGTCTTGATTCTATATATTCTTTAATCTCGATTGTTGCATGCGTTGTTGTATGAAAGTTTGGTTTGTTTTGTCCGATTTGAGGTTTAATTTTATGTAGAAACCAGATCCTGCACTTCCAAAAGGTCGTATACGTATTTCGTATTTCAGCCTGTCATATCAATACTTCTAGCTATAGTTTTTATGAATATAAGTAGACTAATTTGTGAATTGTAATAATATCTTAGAAATTTCCCTTCAACGGCAACACAGGATAACTAAGAATGTGAAAATACCGAATTTCACATTTTTAGCTTTTTCACTTGAGATTGTTATAATTTTATGAATATAATGTGTACTAATGAGGCATAAAGTCAGCTAAGAACATTATTTTCATCCCTCTTACAAAAGTTAAATATCTTAACTATTGCCGATTGACTCGTTAGTATTATTAATCTTATATTGAAAGCACCTAATGACTATTAAATTGCTAGATTAATCATAAAGAGTGTAGGAGCATAAACCTATCTTCTTTAAAGCATTATTTTGTAGGAGGTCATGCCATATTACTGGATCATCAGTTTTGAAAATATGGTTAAATTGTACAAATCGGCTAGTTTAATATGGTAACATTTGTTAAGATGACTTTTAAACATCTAAAGACTAACACAAGAATATTATTAGACACAATTATTAATAGTACTACATCCCCAAGCTATAGTTACTACATAATACCCGGGCAAATGTCTGTACAATTAATCACATATGTTACAATATACTACTCTATCGTTAACATTGTCCCTAATTATGTTATGCTATCGTATCAATAATGTAACAACGGCCAGGTAATTAAAGTTGTTAAAGACAATGAACTCAAAAGGCTACCCATAAATGGAATGAAACCAGCGTATATTTCTTTCTATTAAGGTAGAGACTAAAACATTCAGTGACATTTCGATGTTATGTCAATCAGGCTTCATTTTATGTCAACTTCACACGAATATTACATGTATATATGGATAGGGAAACATGAACAATTTGCGGAATGTAGAAGCTTGTTGAGTATGTCTGTCACAGCTGTAGTCCAATTAGAGATTAATCTATTGCTAGAAATATTAAATCTGGTAAACAGACTTACTTCAATGTCTAGCTTATGCCACAAGCATATGCCTTACTTATTTCCATGCAACATATTTATAATATCCATAAATTTACTATACATGTGAGGTATCGATTTCATTGCATTAAATTGACACAAGCATAATTAATACACACGCATAAAATCTGTTCATTGACTAATTAACAAACTATATTTTGAGGAAACTAAAGTCATTAAACCACCCTCCTACTCAATTGACGATACATAGTATCACAAGTTAGTTAAGCGTCTATTTGCATTATTCGGGGGCTTTTCTCTCAATCATTTAATTACATTGGAATTTGTAAATCTTCATAGACATCTATACATAATGACAAGCACTAAATTAGAATCCCCGCCTGATTAATATGGATTCTTCAATTTCCTATTAATTATTCTAAATATTGATGAATTTAAGATAGGTATTTTGAATTTATATACATAATACGCTTTTGCATATGATCATAGAGTACATTTTTTGCAGATAATCGTGACTCATCACAACCACATTTTCATTGTATTTAATATCATTCCTACACATTTAATACAATATTAAGAACGCATTACCAAGAGTTCGTATTGTATAGACATTGCTTTCCCAATACTTTGCACGTGTAATATTACGGATTGAATATATACAATACACCAATATTATACAATGAATTGAATTGGATAGTGTCAGTACTAGTATAAGGAATTTAGAATAGAAATTATTTTAAGGAGATAATGTGAGATTCTTTAAAGATGTATTAAAATATTTTGATACCTACAGTAGAACATGCATCAAGAAATAATTAATATACCCTATACGGTGATAAGTATCTCATGAGATACATAGTTGTAGGATAACAGTGCATTCCCAATAATAAACTACTCTTGCATATGGCTAACCATCAGTACTACCTCTTACATACTTCCTGGAATTTTAGTGCACTATGTCTTATGTAAATATTTCCATCTACCATTTGCTGAGGTTCAAACAGCTTTATTCTTCACAGTAGGATGCGTAACATACACGTATATAAGTAATGTTATGTCAGATACATGTTAACATATGGCTATTTGCATTTCAAGGAGTTAGCTGACTTGAAATAATATTTTTAATATGTGAAATTAAAATTATGCGTGAGAGGTTTATTATTGGTTTTCTTTATCTTTTAGCTCCTGAAGTGATCAATTTTGAACCTCTTTCAACTTCTTCAGATATGTGGTAAGTATATATTTACATATATTTATAACCTCATGTAAATTCCATCAACTTATTTAATATTCAAATCTCCCGCCTAGCGTAATATTTTAAAAGATCTTTTAACCACCTTTCGCAATAACCCCCCCCGATTAAATCTCAATAAATTATAGTTTATATTTTATTAATTTTGAATAACAATTTGGTTTAATTGTCTGTAATTATGGAATTATACAAAGCTTGCCCCTCCATTTCGTCAGAATTGTAAGCAACATCAAATACAATAGTTTGTCTAGCATCTTGGATAGATTTTTGCTTCTGTATTATATTTTCAATATTGATGGTGTATTTTCTATCTTTTAGGAGTCTGGGAGCTCTTACATATGCACTGTAAGTTTTAGCACAGTTTATTATTATTTATATTATTATGTCAAGTGAAATACAAAATGATTACCCCACATTTTATATGGGAAAGAAGACCTAGAAATTCTGAGTGTAATAACCAGTACTCTTAAACAAATTGGTGCATGTAACATCGTAATATTACATAATAACTAAGATTTCCTCTCGGACTCCGAAGTCTCCTCTAACATCTATTACACTACACCAGATACCATTAGGATTGTTACCTTATCCAGAAATTAAAATCACCGAAGTCATATCGGTTTAATGTGTATTGAATAGATTCATTGTTTTCATGTTATTGCGTGTTATGAATCATTTTAGTTTTCAGGTGAATTGTATGAACTGTTGTAAATACGGTGGCGAAGGGCCAATTTGTGATTGTCGTTGTGCAAACGATAACAGACTAATCTCATATTTCTATTGTAGAATTACTATTTATCCGGGTGAGATGTCCAAGGATAGCTTCGATTATATAAAACTCGGATAAGCCATGTACACTAGGTTATACTTACAGTAGAACTCGGTTAAAACGTGCCCCGTCGGGAAACAAAAATTAGCACATACTAACCGAAGTGAGCCTTTTTCCTAATATTTTCAGTATTTACTAACCGAGTTCTACTGTAAGTATAACCTAGTGTACATAATGGAAGCTATCCTCAGACATCCCACCCAGTTTGATTACTATCCGAATTAAATTGATAATTACAATAGAAATATGAGATTAGTCTGTTATCGTTTACACACCAAACATATAGATATAGATGTAGATATAACCACTCAAACTATTTACACCCTTGACAATACATAATTAGCTAAATCTAAATAATCTTTCCCTAATTGATACTATTACAATTCGCCCACACTTAATATATACGTATTTATGATATATTCCTTTTATGACTTATCACTACAAATTATATACATGTCCTGATCAAAGCTTATGGTAATCATCAATATATGCTATAATATTATCTATAAATACTATTAATCTGTAGATTACTTGGAATTATTGAACTGGAATATTTCCACGTGATATTCTAGGGTTTAGATTACGACATGACGGATGTATGAATTTTTCGGGACTAGCTATGTATCGGCTCAATTTATGTCTATAAGCCCGCGGCGGATCTAGGATTTCGTAAGCTGGGGCAACAAATTTTAACCTGATCACTCGCAAATTTTGGCCTTATAGAAATGCTTATATTCAAGTGTAACTAGTTCGTACAATTAGAGAAATAGAGTATTTGAAATACATAATTCATTACTTACTCGATTCACTATTATTTCCTCATTAGTCATTACCGGATAATTTTTTGATAAATTTTGCTCCAGGAGTTGGGCAAATGCCCCCCTATAACGCTCCATCAATCCACTACTCGCGGGCAGCATACGCCTGAATAAACCATGTGTCTTTCAATGTCCAAATATAATTGAGCTAGGTAGCATAAAGACTTATACATTTAACATTATATTATGGAAGACATTAAAATTAATACAATTGTGTCAACTATATAACATTTGTCAGGCTTGCCTTGAAAAGCAGAAAACTTATTTGTTTAAGCTCTTATTAGTTTACATCGGCGATCTGTCCTCTTCTTGTTCAAATAAGCTGGTTGGAATGTGAGGTATTTTCAAATGAACTCTATCAACGTATTATTAAATTAAAGACTTAACAGTAATGGTACTTTTCAATTGGGACAAACTATTTATTCATTTAAGACATTCTGTTCTTCCACTCATAGGAATTCTTTTTATCTCAAAACAAGTTCAATTTCTTTCATAACAAACTGTCAGTATACTCATTGCTAGGGGTTGGGCAAATTTGTTTATTCGAATTTATTTAAATGATTACTTTAAATAAACTCCTGTAGTGAGTCAACGATTTACTTGTTCTCCATTCTATTTATTCAACACAGTGTTGGTGAAAAGTATCATGTGAACATTCCATATATTGTGACCTTCTACTCCTTATATGTATTATGATTGTACAAGAATTGTTCCATAATCTATGTACTAGTGAGTAGTTGAATGCCAGTAAGTGATATTATTAAACTAATCGTAAATCAGAAAATATTATCTAACAATGCTAATTCCTATAATACTTGACAAAATGATGCGTAGTTAATATCTAATATCTAATTCTTTGCACCTGATTGACCGTTATGTGGTGTATAGAACCATATTAGAAAACTGCAATCACCCTAGTAACGTATGTACCATGTAACACGTATATTTATTTGAACAATTACTTATGGATGCTCTAGTAACAAACGTGGCAACTTTTATTCCATTCCATGGTCATTTTTCGTGGTTTCCCAACTCAATAGCAGTTTTATAAATTAGAATAAATATATAATTATTGCAACTGCAAACGGGAGGGCTGATCGACCAATTCAAAGTATGTTCAAACCACTTATTCCACAGGTGCGTGTATCTGTATGGATTTAAATATACCTATGAAAACAATGAACTTCATTGCATAAGTTGTGGATACTGTTTCCAATTGAATTTGATATATGCAAAAACGTAAATGGCATTCTTACATGGTGGTTGTTAGGTTAATTAGTAGGCGTTCTTTTGTGAAAATATTCTGAATAATTTAGGTTTAGTCAGCTTATTTATCCAAACAGCTGTTTAGTTAAATGTAGTTATCTTACAATGTAATATTAGCTTTATGTGCCAACAACAATTACTAGGCAACATATATGAACTCTAATATTCTTCTTCTGACTACATTCTATATCTACACAATTCCTAATACAATTATCCTTTGGTTATATCCAAAGCTGATATCTCCATATTATATAGCATGTGATAGTGTGTAATACCTACCTATCAGCTGATTAACTACATCAATAATCCTGAGAAATATAATGGCGTTTCTGTAAGCATTGATTAATTATCTGAACTTCTATGAAACATGCTACTAGCTGCATCTTGAATTTTATGAATTATATGTAGTTCAAATATTTATCTTTAGTTTATAATTCGTGATGGCGTTCTTATATATTAGTATCATGGAAATCACTATTTTAGTTAGAACAATACACATTGTTATTCTGTAATTACATCAGATTGTCGGGCATTTATCGCTATTATCATTTCTACTGATAAATCTTCTTAATTATTCAAATTTCAAGAGTATCTATCCATTAACTAAACAAGAGGTCATAAAGAAATTATTTGTATTCAAATGCTTCTCACAAAAATACAAAAATGAGTCTTTTCACCAATCAGTATTCTTAATTGATTTATAACTGTTTGAAATTTCCCTTTGGAAGCCAATGAATGTGGATACATATTTCCAAGACACAGTCAGGGTACTAATTAATATCGGAGCTAATAGGGCAGAAATTAATTAAAATTGTTGAAGCCAAAAATTAATGTTACACATATGAGGGATTACAATTGAAATATGTTAACGTACAATTTATATTCACATTGGCTAATAAATAATTTCCAACATATCCAATCGACGTTGAAGAAACTATATTAAATTTCTAATTAATTATGGTTTCTACATTTCAAATATTCCTTCTTTCTACAGACTTTGTGGGTATTCTCCTTTCCTCCCCGAAGATGATGATTCAACAGATGAAGAAGTCTCCAGACTTGTGGAACAAGCAGATATTCTAAGTAACGTATCTCAGGCTAAATACGACTTTGATGATGAAGTCTTCGAAGGCGTTTCTCAGAATGCAAAAGAGTTTATCAGAAATCTACTTGTGCTGAATCCAAAGTAAGTTTTCTGTCTATAAGCCTTCTCAGAATTGTTGCTAGTATTCGCTCTATTTAGTCATATATTGTCAGCTTAATTAGCAAAATTTATTGCATTAATTGTCATTATACTGTTATAGGAGACGTCCAGATGCAGAGCAGTGCTTACGTCATCAATGGTTAAAAACATATAATGACATCACATTGGATCAAAGGCAGAGCGCACACAGTCCAATACAAAGCTCTACTTCAAGTGGCTTCAGTGATATGAGCGATATCTCAACCAACCTCGGTTCAAACATGTCAGCAGATTACAAACCACCTATGAGATCATTGCCTGCAACACCTGAATTTCCGTCAGAACACAATATCCTTGAGGAGAAAGAGCCTGACATAACTGACCTAGTTAAGACTCAGAGCGACTCGATGTCTGAAATCATAAAACAAGTTGATACCAGCTACAAAGCAGAGCCTAAATATGAGACTAAAATTGATGATACAAAACGAGAGTTTGTTGAGAACAAAGGGATTGAGTCAATTGTGAGCCAAAAAATTGATAAGATTGTTGATATGACAGACAAAAAAGAGAAAAGTTCATTCACACACGTTTCATCTCCCAAAGAAGAACGGAGAGAATCTAGATATACGCACAGACTCTACTCCAGGAAGTCTCCAGTAGAATCTAGTGAGAAATCTACACAGGGAGATATCAGTGAAAAGCAAACTGATACAGCAACAATTGACAAAGATCAAAGGCAACAAAATGATAACACTGATGGTAAGAGGAGGAACACCAAAGGAATGAGAAGAAAAACTGAGCGTTCTGATACCAATATCTTCTTCGGAGTACCAGGGATACCATTCAAAAGATCTGACTATGTAGCAGAAGGATCTCCCACACACGAGGTTGAACAGAAAAATACCTCGTATGATAAACAAAATCATATACCAGATGAATCTACTTCTTTGGAATCTTCTTCGAAAGCCGAGAAAACTCCAGAAAAAGATGTCCTCTCTACTACAAGAAATCTAGCTCAAGAATCAAAAATCAAAAGACGAACTGAATACTCTCGTAACACCACCGGCTCACCAACTTCTAACAAACTAGAAGTTCCAAGAACTTCAAAATCCACTAAACACACCAATAACTCAGAACAAAACTATAGAACATCGAACCTAATAAAATACTTCAATTACAAATACAATAACGGTAATAATAGTTTAGATGAAAGTGACACAGCTGGAGTAACTACAAGTGAACCTTCTACCCCTGTTTATAAGTCTAATTCTCCACGTACTTCTAAGACCCTTACTCTAAACGAGAGCTATACCAACAGCGGTTCTTACTCGGAGAGGATGCTACACAAACAAGATCCCTTACAGAATTATGATACCATCAGATCCCCCTCACCTAGGTTAAGCCGTCGCTCTAGCACACCTAACGGTGAAATTAAGCCCTTTCTGGGAGCACACTTAGCCTCGCTAGAATCTGGATATCTATCCAATATGAATTCTCCTACAACGGGACGTTCCGGCTTATCTCGGACTCAATCTTACATGGAGCTTGCAAAGAACGAGAGTAAGAGTTCTGATAATATCAAGAGTCTGCTGGATAAGGAGAACAGTGGAGGAAATAAATCTAGACCAACAAGTCCACTTCCTAATCACATCTACTCGCCTCTCTCCATCTCTTCTTCTACTAGGAAAGAGAGTTATGAGAATATCTACGCGAGGACAATGCCTCGTATGAAGAAGAACAGTAGTAGTAGTTCTGAGAAAGAACGAGCTACTGTACACGATAATCCTGAATTGTTCCAATCTCCTACGTCATGTCAGTCTATCTCTGAGAGTCCAGTTCATGAAACAATTGCTTATACCGATTCTTATCCGAATTATAAGGATACGGAGATAATGGAAATTACAGCTGATGCAGCTCATGACCTCATTTCTGCAAGCCGCAGACTCAGATTCTACGAATTAGATTTGCAAAAAGTGCAAACTAGCATTCGCGCATACGATGAGCACTTCAAGGTAGATGTAAGGAACACCCAATTCAATAACAATAATAACTCAAACAGAAATTACGTAAATCGCCAATACTCAATTCCTACTAGCTATATTCCAATGAATAGTTTGGAGAACAGATACAGCCGTACTTCCTTAAGTACTCGTAGTATCAATTCTAGCATGGAAGACATCATGGAGCAGAGCACTACTATAAATTACCCAGCCATAACTCTATCAGACAGATTCAATATTAGAAAGCGAGTACAGTCTATTGACGATGAGAAACCTCTTATTAAAAGGGACTCTTTCATGACACGATCTACCTCTCTACACTCCCTCAGGGATGAGCCTTACTCACCTATAACAAAGAGCTCTAGGTATATTACACCTGTAAATTCACCTTATCAACCACGTCGAACTTCGAAAGAATCTATTCAAAGCGTTCAACCTTATATTTCTGTATACAAACAGAACAGAAGTTCGCATTACAAAGCAAAAGAATTTTCTTATTAGCACACAATACACTCGTAACTTTAACTGAAGCATTGGCGGACCCGTTGAGAGCATGCTCTAATACAAACTCTTCTACACAGAGAAGAATTTTAACTTTTTATTTTTGTAATGATTACTTCTACTTTGTGTGATAACTAGACTAACTTCTAATTCATAGAACTGTATATTTTGTCTATTTCTGATATTCATGAATTAACAATTATTTTGATGTTTTATTAAATGATTTCTACATAGTATTACCAATCATTTGAATTTATCGTTCACTTAACTTCACTCAAAAAATCCTAATATACTAGTTGTTACGCCTAAATAATTATGCAAACAAACGTAGCTCGTGAATGTGAAGAGCTGAGGAGCAAAATAAGGCACCAAAAGTACTCAAAAGTTGTTGAATGTATATGGCTGCTTGTCGCGTAGCGATCGGATCCGCTAGTGCCTATAAGAATTCAAACGAGTATTTTCGGAGATACTTGTATCTATTCTAGAAAATAAATTTATCAGATTAATGGTATACAATGGAACCTGCACAAACCGACACATGGATAATCCGACAGTGTTTCTGCTCAGAAATAGCTTCCAACAATACTAATTCACCTGTATAATCCGATAATTTGCTAAACCGGCAAATTTTTCATGTCCCAACGTGTCGGTTTATCGCAGGTGCAATTGTATACGCATTACATATACGTATATACTTTAGTTCTGAATAATTATTCAATAGATGGATCTAGGTGCGAATATTCGGCTCGCATCTTTAGATTTATCTAAGAATAGTTGTTACAATTATAATTATTGTTCTGATTATTTATTAATATATCCGTGTTTGTATGGTATAATAAATCAATTGAATTTCTATGTCAGATAGATTTACTTACGTAAAGGATGCTTAAATCAATTGTTAGTACATGCACCCTCAGTTTTGATACGTATGGAAATTATTGTATTCAGTATAAGGATATATAGTTCCATCTATCCTCCTTTGATACACTGTCACATAATTATACTCACTACACTACTGGCCTTGTAATGCAATGTTCTCTCAATTGTAAAAGTTAGAAATTTCTTTGAAAATTTCAGGGAGTAGTAGTATAGCTACTCCCCCAGGGTTCATTAGACTTAGAAGGAACGCTGAATGTGTGTAGTATCAAATTCATGTAATTACAACTTGTCTGATCCTACTTGTTCGTACAGGTTCAAGAATCAATTCCTTATCAGCTTCAGAAGTATGTCAGTGATTTAATGCCTTTTTTAAGTATCTTCCAAGAATATTAATGAAGAAAATTATTCAAACATAATAATTAAACATTTCACTCAGATTTCAATTATATAATTCATTGTACGGTAGAGAGAATTAACAGAAAATTGATATAATTATAAATGATTTATTGTATAAGTGTAGTTATGCTTGGAAATAAGTGCTTTGACTTTATCCGGATCAGAGAAATATGTGAATCTATACTTTGTTGATCTAATCCGTCTCTTCGTAAAGAATACAATGTAGTTCAAAGTAACAAAAATGTAAGGAGAAACAAGCATGCACATGCCTAGTGTAAAGGATATTTCGCTCAGTGAACTGATTAATTGGTTATAAGCCTTGAGGGAAATAGGTAGATTTTTCAATGTAATGTTAAGACCATGACCGAAAATAACATCTGCGAATTTTCCAGGCTGATAGAGTAGAGCAACAATTAGTTGATTGAGTGAGACAATACAAACACTAGTGATATGTCCTAATAATGCAAGAGCTAACAGAACTGAAGTTATTTTGTATTCTTTATGTGCTCTCTTATAATATGCTATAACATGTAGACTCTGGTTTTCATGGACCTTTGCATCGAAAAATCTTTTATACAAAACTTTTCTTAGATTTGTAGAGGCCCGTAGGAATAATATAAACTGGTAAATAATGTAGATATTGTAAAGTATTCTGTAGAGAAATATTGTGATTTGAAATGTCCCGATTAAGGTCAAGGCGATTAGCATGACAACAGATTGAATGAATTGGAATTTTAAAGAGTAGTTTGAGTGGAAAAAGCTATAACAATTAGCCATGTACTGTGTGAGTATACGGATTAACAATAGAAGGCAGAGGAAGAAATTGAAACAGACAGTACTTTGGAAACGACTCCATGTAGAATACAGAGAGTCAGAGTACGTGAGTGATATCTTATGAAATGGAGAAGAGAATAGGTTTTTGGGATTTATTACTTCATTATCTCTTAAATAATGAGTACATGAAAATACTAGTAACGAAACGATGAAAGTACACTCACTTGCACAAATAGCGAATAGTATGAAAATCTTAATTTGGTTATTTTTTTGGTTTTGTAGGATACTTTTGATCACTTCTTCTTTCATGTCTCGATTAATATACACTTCTTTCTTTCTAAACCCTTTTATTACGCCAGTTAGGAAGTATAAGGACCAACAGAATGATAGAATGAGAAGAAAAAATGTTGTTATCACTACCACGGGACCACATGCTGCATTAACCCCTCTGTTAATTAAACCCGCAACATAGTATTCAATTGTATTGTTAGGTAACATAATATCAAGAAGTGTTGTGTTTGTAAATTTTTGAATTAATCAGTATTTATAGGAAATTATCATAATTATAAATAGAATTATGAAATTAGTGTAATTTCCGGAAAGATGACTGTGCTTGAATTTCATTACTAAATAATAATAGTAGGTTACGACATTGAGGTAAATGATTCGCGATCTTTTCTAAGTTTGCTTAAGTCATTTTTGCTTATATAATCATAGCTAATTAGATAATACTAAGTATAAGAACAGTTCATTTCATTTTATGATTTGTCCGGAGATGGTAGTGTTGAGTACAATATCCTAATATGTACTGACTACTGACTACTGACTATGCAAGAATGACATAGATATCTAATCAGTTAATAATAATTATATTTCTCAATATACAGCTACCCAAGGAATTATCTAGGAGCGGCGGACGCTTCTCTAAGCGTATGATTTTAATGAAAGGAGCATAAAATTGAGAATCTGTCCCTATATAGTAACAATAATTTACTGAATTAAGCGTAACAAAATTTGTGAGGAGGAGGAGGGGAGCTAGGATTCTGCTAACACAAACTGGAGAATTCCTAGCACTAAATTAACCGGGATTGGGATTGGGATTGAGGAGAATCTTATCACTTATTCTTAAACTTAAAATCAAATAGAATTTGGTTTATGCCTACTTTTCTTAAAAACTGAATTTCTATTCTTTTATAGGAAGAATATTCGGATAAGAAGGGATACCGCTTATCCGATTCTACTGAATTTCAAACTTTAAGAATTTGAGTTAATCTCGCATTAACTCAAATAGTAGCGCGGGTAATTATTAATTTATATGCACCTTAAGAGGAGCTACCATTACAATATAAGTATCCCCATGTACAGGAGAACTCGGATAAGATGTACTCCTTCGGGAATAATAATTTGTATTCTCCCTCATGGCTTCTGAACTGGCACTATTAGGTCCCTACCAAGTACCTAAATACACTGCCTTGCACAAGTTACAGCATTTGTACTCTTAACCAGATTACGAATTATTTTCAGAATTATTCTTGTAAATTAATAATATTTTGTACTAGATATTAATTTATAAAAAGCTATCAGGTCCCGTTCAAAGGTTAGATAACGCTATAAGGGGAGGTGGGTGGTATGCAGAGTGTGTCAGTCTTCTTCTTTTTGTATAACAAAACGGTGAAAAGCATGACACAGGGAGGGGGTCAAAATTTAGGGAAATTTGTTACTTAACGTTTGAACGGGGCCTCAATGTATAACCTGCATTCGGAGTGTATTAGGTTCGATGCAATTGGCTGTCCCATCGAAATGTCAATGGGATATCTCAGACTCATTCGACATCTCCCCAGCTACCTTTTCTCACTACCACGCCATTTTATACTCATTCTAAGACTTGTTCAACTTGTAATTAGCTCTAAGCTGCATGTCTAGCCCTGCAGCAATAGCCGGTATTGTGGTTACAGCTATTATCGGAACATCACTGCTTATAGCTGTCGTCATCTTAGGCAGTTATATTATTTACAAATATTTCCGTGAACATCCATCTTTTTTGCGGGATATATCTCTAAGAAGGAAATCACATCCTCACAGTCGTATCAAAGAAAATATACCTACCCCTTCAATGAAGGACGCCTCGTCCCGTCTGGACTTTGATGACGCACAATTTCTGAATGCCAAGTCTAATACTTCACAGGATGCAGAAAAGCAGTCTCAGACAATCACACAGCATACAATGCTATCTATATCAGATGATATATCTCACAGTCCTGTTCATACACAATATGATGATGATACAGGATATGATAATCAGGTAACTATAAATTCAGAATTACAGTAGACTCCGCTTAACCATGGTTAATCAAGTCACATGGCCAGAAACGGAGTTTTCCTAAATATTCAGAGATGTCAACTCTCACGGGTTATCTGTGGGTCTCTAAGGTATTGCTCCATAACTGTACATTTTGATATAGGATACCACATCTAACGGATTGGTCAGGTTGGCATCTATGAATTTGGTTGGAGGATCGTATTTATCCTGTAGACTGTTTTGGAATATACTTTTCTTAGAATTCGAATTGGTGAAATAACCAGGGTCGTCGGCAGGGGAGGCAGCCAGGGCGCCGGGATCGTTCAGCCGACCTGGGCAGATGATTCGAAATAAGACACTGCTACTTATAACATAACTAGCGCACTTCGCTTGCTAGGTCGCTGTGCGACAGCTTAGTGCTTCAAATGAGCTTAAGTATTAAACAGCTAACTTCTTGAAATGCTTTTGGTCGCTATGCGACCGGATATACTCAGCACTATATGCCTCGAGCTCGAGGTTAAATTTTTGATTATCCATGGTCCATCCAAATTCCATTTAATGGTTTTCTGTGGTAATACTAGAGCTGCTACAAGGCTTTTGGTTAGTTATCTGGGCACTTCTTGTACAGTCATGATGGCGTAATAATCACATGATGAGTTAGCCCTTGGCCTAAATCATGACGTCAGAACATGTGGTATATTGTGGGGTACCTGGTGATTAAATTTTCAAACTTTTATCATGTATATTGGCTGAGCAATGGCCATTAAGGTGATTTTCGAAAATCCAAAGAGGTGACAATGATGTCATAATTTCTTAATAGGTGTGAATTTCGTCCAAGACTCGAACTTGTCCGAGCCAGGCTAAAGATCAGCCCAGGAATTCCCAGTAATTCCCTTCTTAGTAGTTCGGGCCATCTGAAGCAAGAATTGCAAGTCGATCCTCAACAAATCTTTTCCCATCCCAATGAATTCTAGTGAAACATCAGTCCGCAATAGCAGTAGGTTTCTTCCTCGACGGCAAGACGAAGTCTAAGAACAAACTCATCAAGATTTCTTGGGATCTTCCAGTTTCTTCAATCAATTCCGAAAATACAAACATACATATTAATTGCGTCTTAATAGTATAGATGATATATGTATTTAGAACTTAGCTTAATCATGGGAGGAGTGTTAGGAGCCTGTTCCATGAATCTGATATACCAGAGTACTGAGCTGTTATTTATATGTTTAATTATAGGCTGTCAGGTCTAAAGCTACTATACCCCATTCAGACCAGCAGATAGGACAACACTTATTGAAGGCAACCAGAAGACTTAGCACACATATTCCTATATATGAACCTGATGATCTGAAGTATGATTTCTCTAACCCAGCATTCGAACAATCTGATAACTTCCACTGTTATCAGTCTGCGGCCCTCTATATACAGTCCTGTTGGAGAGGTTACCTTGTCAGACGTCAGTTACCTCAGATTAGATTGGAGAAACTAAACAAAGATAGACTCAGCATGCCCGGAGGTATGAAACAGACTGCATCATTAGCTAATATAAGGTTCTTTGACGTGAGAGGATACGGATACATAGAAGTAGAACAACTGTATGGCTTAGAGGTTGTGAGGAGTGCTGTCAAAAAATTGAAGAAGAAGTATGGGAATAAGGGCCGTGTTAAAATGAAAATCATAGTAACGCCTAAAGGTATAAAGCTATTTGATACATCTACCAACACACATGTAGCTACAGTCAAGATAGAAGGAATATCATTCTGCTCATTAGACCCTAATAACAAGAAAATATTCGCGTTTATAAATCGTAAAAGAGGACGTAACTTCTGTCACGTGTTCCAATGTAACGAGGAGGACAGTCAGGAATTGGTTGAGGTGTGTGCAGAAGCATTTGACAGAGTAGTTAGACGTTATGAGGGGGGCGGAACAGGGGAAAAGAGACCTGTTTCTAAGAGATCTGATGAGTTGAATAATGACGTAGCTAGTACGTGACTGAATAATTAAGAAATTGTTTCTAATGCTTATTTTGTTATTTATTACGTAACATGTCATTGTAATGTATTTTCGTATGTTGTTTGCGTTTCATTTATTGCCCCCTCATGGCCTACTAAATATACTGCTAAATATGTCCCCGAAGGCTTGAAAAAGTGAAGGCCGACTGAAAATGTGTTATTACCACATATCTCAAGAAATATGTATGATCGAGTTTAAGTATGTATTAGTGACATATGGGAATAATTATATGGTATCAAAGTATGTATTTCAATTGCCTAGAGAAAATGCTGCTTTTTAAGCTGTGTTTAAACCATGTTTTCAGTGTTTTTAATGCCTGACAGTTGTAGATAATGACAAAGGCGAATAGTAAATTTGAAAAAATGGTTGTATGAATGCAATGTGAACACATTCCGTGTTGCTAAGGAAATGTGTTTTTATTTGTTGAGGCTATAACTCAAAGACTATGAGTCCTATGACTCTAAACCTTATACCAGTACCGTGATAGTTACGTAACCGCATGATGAGATATCATATTTGAATGCATACTTTGATACCATATTCCTATATGTCAATACTATCATACATATTTCTCGAGATATGTGGTTATAACACATTTTCAGTTGGCCTTCTCGGCAGATTTATTATTGGGATTTCCTAATGTATTAAACAACTTTCAATGTATGATGAGTTAGAATTGTCAATACACTAAGTAAATTGTAAAGGTTAAATAATAGCGCTCCGGCTGCTCCCTCTACTTATAATATTCTCTAACTTGACCGACACAATTATTCTTTCATATCTACAGTATATGCATAATGTATTTGATATGCTGTATTATTAGAATTTACTATTTTATCCTATTTAATTATCCCTTAGCTAATGTTCTTCTCAAAATTGTACTTTTCAATATTAGATTAGGCAATCTCATTAAGAGGTTTTAATCATTACGGGATTATGGTAATAAGTATATAGTTGATATGATGTAGGAATAATATGCGGATTATATATACGTAATTATTGGTTAATTATGTTTCTTGGATATTATCCCCATACTGATCCAACTATCATACATTACATAATATTTTAGTAATCTTATGGTTTTATGTGTAGAGTTAACAGATATTATGACTTATACATGGAACTTTCCCTGATTTTTTATTTATTTCATACAGACACAACTTTTTCCCGTTAGCATAAGTAATTCTACGAATATGGCTTATACTATATAAGCTACTCATCTCATAAAATAATAATATATTGTTTTACCCCGTACAATGCGAGTTGCTAATAATTTTGAAAACCAATTTATTTCCTATCTCTACTACTCATCTCAACTTCTATGTGGGTTACATACTCTCCTCCTCATTTACTGGCTCTTCCATGTACTGTACAATTTAATAACATTCTATCATCGTAAATCACGTATTGACTCTATAGATGAACAGAAAATATTCACTTATCGTGAATATCTTATCCGCTACTTTCTATTCGTAGCATTCCTGATTTGTGAATTCGGTTATTTCTTTGATTACAATGTGTATGGTATATTCAAAATGGTTTGGAACTATAACGAAAGCATGCCAATTGAAATCAATGATAACTGTAGTCTCGATGGCTCAACCTATTTAGCTCATGTCTACAGTACAAATATCGGACAAATCTTCCTAGTGTTCCTACGTACACAATCTACAACCCTCTTAATGATGATGGTATGGTTTTATGCTGTATCACTACTGCACCTAACTCACGTATGTCAAGGGCGACTTCAACCTAATATACTAAAGCGATGGGTATTGGTAGGCTTATTAATAGGAATAATAGTATTCACACTACGTATTCTCCCATGGACATCCCTCATTGGGGTGTTTATTCAGTCTGCTATAGGACAGATGAATATACTGTTAGCATGGTATATGAGTAGAAAGTTTAAGATAGCCATGGGTAGTAGAGTTAATGAGGCTTATCATACAAGGAATAAGCATATGAGTGATGAGCAAGAGAAATTGTACAGAGATTATAACATTGTAATTCCTATCATTTTCATTGCATTACAGTTATACTACCTCAGTAGTAGTGTGTTCTTTAACCTGTATCTTGTGTTGGAGACTCTTACATTCAATTCTTGTTGGTTTCATGCAACGTTTGGAATTTCATTGGAGTTCAAACCTGATGTACAAATTAGTAGACTTATCGGTGATATTAACTTTGGGATAATTTTAACTGCGAGGTTAATTAACATTGTAGCATACTGCTTGCTGCTTGTTTTGAATATCTGGGTAGTTAAGAAGAGTATTACTAACAGCGCTAAGAAGGTTAAGTACAGGTATCGGATGTTTTCTAGTATGAGTGATGAGAAGGAAAGTTTTTTATCGTAGAACGCCTACCTCAGTATATCGACGAGCACATTTATATGTCTAGTTGGATTTGTACTCATAGAAATTAGGATTGATTTGTCACAGAAATATGGTCACTACTAAATTACGACCATTTTTTGGTCCAAAAGGTGATCGTATTTCCGAGTTTCTACTTATGTAATTGTTTGATAGTTAACTTTATAATAATCAAATAATATTACGTAATATATTTGCATTGATTATACAGGAGTTATTCTAATTCATGGAATTACCGAATTTTTTTGAGCCCAAATATTTTTTCTACCTAATATTTGCCAAGGTAGCCCACAAATTCTAACATACACATAAATTAAAAAATATGTTGTGAAAACAGGGAAATTACTTCAAACAGCACGCAAATAATTAGTACAAATACATATGAGCTAACCTCAAACTACTGATTATGCATTAGTTTATTTCTATTACGATTTTCCCTGTGAGAAGAGTTGACAATATTTGTAAGCTAATACTCTAATGTATAAATACAGAGTTCATTATTAATGGACGCTAAATTAATCAATAATCTTAATAACATCTCGCTAATGCAAGACTATTATTTCGCCATCGCGAGGGCAAACTATTATCTATTTTGCTTTAACATATATGCCCAATTTTTCCATTTCGTTATCCTTGCAATATGTTTGGTATACGCATGTTTTGCTTTGAAAAGAGTTCTAAAGTTTATAAAAGCAGGAACAAACTCTGACTGTGATCCGAGCATACTCAGTAATCACACAAACAGGAAATATGAGTTAATTCTATTCTTGATAATAGCTCTCATAGAACTGGTATACTTTCTATTGAATCTGTTTCTGACTTTATTCGTTGCAATCTATGATGAACCTATTCGTAATCATCCTAGTTATCTCAAATTCACTGGAAACTGTACATTAGCTCGAGGTTCTGCAGTAGGAGAAGCTTACGATCCAGGGCTAGACAACTTTGTATACATTAATATATCTCCCATATACAGTGCGTTACTTCTGTTATTGGTATGGGTTTTGTATTTGTCTATTTGGAGGAAGAATCTGGTCCTTATGCAGTCTCTGTTGTATCAGCAATTTGGAGTTTCTGAGCTGAAGATATATCAGTTTATCCCTGTTGGTATAATACAAGGAGTTATATTCGTATTCCTTAATTTTCATCCACTCACACTATTAGCATCTCATCCTATATTCTGTCTATTCTTCCAGTTCAATTTAGTTATGATTTATAGGGAATACCGTAGATTCTGTGACAGGTACAATCAATGGATTATAGAACTGAAGAGAGACAATGAGTATATTCACCTAAAGAGAGCTAGGTATCAGCTCAAATCTTATAAAGTTTTGTTTCCTACTATTTGGTGGACATGTCAATTCTACTTCCTACGCTATTTAATATACACAATACATATGTGGGTGGAAACAATAGTATCGAATACTTGTTTCTTCCAAGCATACGGAATTAATGTTCACATTTCTCTGTCTGAAACGGAGGCTGACGTTTACCAAATGTTACAACACATAACTCTATTTGTGATCCAATTAATGAGGTCTCTCTTCTACTTGTTATTAGCTGCTATCTACGTTGTTGTGTTAATTGTAAACGCTTTTAGAATTTGGAAGTTTAGAAGGCCGATACCACGTTACAGACTCGGTATTGGTAATAACGTTATTAGGACATACTGAACATCTGAAATACGAATACTATTAAGTTATGGAGTACTCTACGTATTAACGAGAGTAAATATTGTAAATATTTATATGTTTATGTGAATTTAATAATTAATGCTGTCAACACATACATAATAAAATCTACTATTTCTGGTTATTTCAATATATAATATGGGATCTACATCTATATACGTACTAATAGTGTGTTGAGAATAGAACTAATAAGAACACAAACTCAACAAGTCACATCTCAAATGTCTATATGTTCAACTTCAATGGTAACTTGTTTGCACTCCTCTTGGGAGAGATCGCAAGAATATCCTTCAGGGCACCATGACTTACGATCTGCACAACAGATAGCGTTTGAAACTTCACTACAGCCGTAATTTTCTTCTTCCTCTAGTTCACAACAGCTGTGTTTCTGTATGCATTCAGAAACATCTGCGCACATAGCATCACTCAATTGCTTTGCTATGAAATCTTTGATATGCATAGCTTTTTGCTTAATACCTGCTGGTATAATATGATGATTATACATAGTTACTGTTTGGTTGCAAAGACCATCTGTTTTCGTGCATTCATAATATTTCGGGCAGCAGTGCTCACCATCTTCACAACAACGTGCATTCGTCAACGGACAACATCCCCACATGCCAGATTCAAGTTTACAACACGTATCTCCATCAGCACACCAACTTATTTGATCATCACACTCTACTCCCTGTATCATCTGCTTACTCACGTACTTCTCTAGTCGTCGTAGAGGGATTGTGTGTTGTTGAATCTGTGTTTTTCTAACAGGGCTGGCTTTGGGTCGTTCACATAGTAAAGGACTATCTGAGCACTTGTAGCCCTGAGGACAACAGTGTGCTAGATCTTTACAACATACTGCATTGCTCAAAGGGCAGCAACCTGTATTGTCTTTCCCCTTGAAATTACAGCATGTATCTAGCAATTGACACGTTTGGTTACTGCCCGCACACTGCTGAGACAGAGATGAGCTCAATACCGTTAGAGTAAATGAGAGAATTAATAATAAGATTGAGAGAGAGTTCATCATCCTTTCCTTGAGTAATAAGTATATGTAATCTACCTTCATAAAGCCGTGCCATATTTATAGTTCCTAGCTGTGTGATGCTATATATGGAAGGCTTGCAGTATGCCACCATCTGGATGCATCGTTCCTTACAGCGTAATATAACATTGCTTATTGCGAATCTATAGCAACTTTTAGTAGGAAGCCCTTACCTTGTATCAGGACATTTGTAACCAGCTAGTGCATTGATTGCTTGGTCTTCAGCTTTTGTAATCGAATTGTGCGTTACTTTATTGGCAGTTCTTCCTAATTGAAAGGTTTTAATTTGAATTCTATTCGAACATCTAAGATTTGTAAATTTTCCTGGTATTGATATAACTTGTACATAAGCTTTCCCAGAATGGGTGTTAGTAATTGCGTAATTACGTAAATCACTACTTTGACTAATTAATCTATGAAACGAACTATTTTGTTACCAATTTACCATCATAAATATACTCTATAAGTATAGAGCTTTTGATGCTGTACACCCAAGAGTCTATTGTGTGTAGGACAAATCCTTAACAACGCGTTGAACGGAGTTATTAAATTACAATCTGCTAGTGAATAACCCATTCTGAACACTGTTATGTAGACAAGCAGGGCATTGTTTCTAAGGAAATCCAGTAAAAATCTACCTCGACAACTCCAAAACTCATTCAAAGAAGTTGTGGCAATAAGCAACCGTCGTTTCTAGCTAATATAGTAAAAATCTCTTACAAGTGCGCTTCGCTAGCGAATATTGAATAACCTACTACTATTTGCTAGCGACTATCTATATATGTATCAGTCGACCTGATTATATACTCATTCATGCTCTATATCGCACACTAGTGTATTGTATAATTGGTATAATTGTATATAACAAGACCAAATGATGGAGCAAATACAAAACATTATCCAAGAAATTCAACTGAATTTCATTTTCCTGTGTTTTGGTAGTACTTTTTTGGACATACTTGTAGAACTTGACATGAGTGTAGCAGTCAGTGGCGGTCGGGGCGGGGGCAAGCGGCCCCAGATCCTGGCCCGTCCAGTTCAGGGGCGGTCCCAGGATTTTGCATACCCTGGAACAATCTTATTATATAATGGGAAGGCCGCTGTGGTGGTTTGAGGATCTGTCAGACCCGGGGCAAAAGCCCCATTTCCCCCCCCTCGGGTCTGCCAGATCCAGGACACCCCTGAAAACAGTCCCGCTTTTTTGGTTGACCAAGCTAATACAAATATACTCCTCGGATAAAATTAAAATGTTTCCCTAATGTAGGACCTTCCCTCCCTTTGTTTTCTTTTCTTTGGTAGGTTGATATGTATACTAATATATTTTAGAGCAACAGGAATAAGTCAATGAGCTCCACATTTATTTTATTTAACATATAATTTATCTATTTTCCCAACCTATTATTTCTGGCAATAATTACATAGATTAGTATGTCTAACAAAGGTCCTGAAGTGAAGCTGGACTTCAGTGGGTTCAAGCTCCCTAAGGGAACAGGATCCTTCGCAGTGGTAGCGTTAGGACTAGTGGGAATAGGCTATGCGGTAAAGAACTGTGTCTATACAGTTGAGGGCGGACATAGGAGTATTCTGTTCAGCAGAGTTAGTGGTTTAGGAAATGAGGTGATGAATGAGGGTCTACACTTCAGATTACCTTGGGTACATAAGCCCATTATATTTGATATAAGAGCACGTCCATACAAGTTCATTAGCCCCAGTGGGAGTAAGGATCTACAGATTGTGAACATAGGTAAGGTGCTATCAAATTGAGCTCTTTATAACAAATATATTATTATTATTATTATTATTATTATTATTATTATTATTATTATTATTATTATTATTATTATTATTATTATATTACAGGTTCTTATGATCAAAATTACTGGCACTAGTAAATCAGGCCAGTGCATAGGGAAGTAATGTTAATTATTCTCATAGGTTTTCCATATGGAATTCCCATACCCAGGGCAACCCTGACCGTATAACTCGAAGAAATATGTAATAGGTTTATTTTAAATTGGCCAACGAATTAGGTAATTATATGATGCTCAAAATACATACGTACACCGTCACAGCTCCAACACGCCAGCACCAACCATCCGTACATCATTCCAATTGTATTAATATGCTATGTTGAATAATGGAGCGAACTCTGGTTATAGCATGTATGCCTTGGAGCATGTTAACAGCTACCGCGGTAGATGCTTTAATACTTCTATACATTAGAATAGATTTTTAATTAATGATGATATATACTTCGATTTATGTGGAATTTATATTCGGCATTTGAAATCATTTTGTGGTATGATCAGGTCATTGAGAGTATTTTTCCTATCTATATAAGGAGCTAGTAGTATTTCTATTTATCATTTCGTAAATGAGAGTTTACTCTATGCCATTTATAAATGATTATAAAATATGTATGTCCCCCTGCTCTTCGGCTCAGTATCGCCTACAGACCCCGAGTAGTCTATTAATCTGCTTCCACTCTACAGAGTACGTGTATATATACATCATACTTGCCAACTCTCCAGTTTTGGTATCCCTCCGAAATTTGTCAAAAACCATACTTGTTCGACTTTTAATACTCCACTCTGATGGTAATATACTACCTCCTGCTAAACTTTTTTCTTCACTCAGGTTGGAAAGTGTGATACAGTACAATCCGATTAATATATAATTACCGATCACATTTCTAGAAACAAACCAGGCTAAAAGCGTAAAATTAATCTGGGGTACTACTGTAATGTGCTTACTAATATAATAATACTTATAATACAGGGTTGAGAGTTCTACACAGACCAGCACAAGACACACTAGCTAACATGTATAGGACATTAAGCAAGGATTATGATGCTAGAGTACTACCGAGCATAACTAATGAGATCTTAAAGAGTGTAGTAGCTCAATTCAATGCTGCTCAGCTGATTACACAGAGACCTCTGGTATCTCAGCTAGTGAGAGATAGACTGATTGAGAGAGCTAAGGATTTTAATATAATTCTTGATGACGTGTCTATCACTGATTTATCATTCAGTTCAGAATACACTGCTGCTATTGAAGCGAAGCAGGTAACTGGTGACGTAGCTAGGAGGGAGGGATATGTATCTTTGAAGAATAATCTATTCTTTCGGTTCTAATGGTGTTATCCCCTCCCAGTAAAAAATCCTGTCTACTGTGCTAAAGTGGAACATCGTTAGCTCAGGGTTTCTCATATGACTTTTTGGCCAAACATGACCAACAAAAAATGTTTTACTAAAAGCATTCCTGATTTATTCCATGAACTTATATTATACTCTGATATACTGTTAGGTTGCTCAACAAGAGGCACAACGTGCTCAATTCGTGGTAGAGCGTGCTAAACAGGAGAGACAGGAGAAAATAGTGAGAGCTGAGGGAGAAGGAGAAGCTGCTAAAATGTTAGGTAAAGCTATACAGTCTCATCCTGGTTATCTTAAACTTAGACGTCTGAAAACAGCTCAAGAGATTGCCCGTATAATTTCATCCTCTCACAACAGAGCTTATCTAGATGCTAGGAACTTAATGTTGAATCTCAGTGACTTAGAGAAACCCCAATAGATAGTAAGATTAGCTATTATAACCTTATCACTTATAGTTTAGTTAGAAAGATTGTTTTTCGACTAATTGCATCATCGAAGTGTACTACTTTGATTTTAATTTGCTTTTCTATTACAATATAATAATACTACATATATTAGATTTTTGGCCATATTATGGAGGTATCTATCAACATTTATTATTCTAGACTATTTACAAGGGACCTTTTATGATGCTTTGATCTGCCTTCTTTTTGGTTTAGAATCTATGTGAAAATTATAAATCTATTCCTAATTCCTGAGCAATGCAGTAGAACTCAGAAAAGACATATCCCCTCGGGGAAACAAAAGTAGTACTTACTAACGGAAGTACGTCTTATCCTAATATTATTCTTATACAATAATACAAGATAAGATTAGCGATCTGTTTTGGAAAAAGTACTACAATCGAAATCGGGTTTTTGCCGCTGGGTTATATTGCCTCCTTATATTTGCTTGTTTCTCCCTAATAATATCTAAATACAAAACATATTGGTTATTTGCGTATCAGGTTATTTTGCTACCTTGATTATATAAAAGTGCAGTTTCAATGCATTTTCTTTCGTGTTATTTGCCTCCTGTTTCTTGCCCTCTTTCATGTGATAAAAAATTCCCGATTTCGAGTGCAATTTAATTGGTCAAAATGAATAAATATTGATGATTGTTTAGTTATTTACTAACATATTTATTTTTGTTGTCTCTACTGTATTAAGATTAAGAGTTACCCCCTCGAAACATAAAATGGTTTTGAGTTTTGCCTCTTTTCCGTGCATTTTGGGGGGCAAAAAAGCTCAATTTCGACTGTACGCACTAACTGGGTTTACTGTAACTGATGAATCCGCGATCTCTTGCAATTCCTGAGAACAATCTCTATCAATAACGACCTTGTACAGTGCCTAGCCAAAATACACAATTAGTGTATCTCATAGCCATAATTAGTGATTAAATGTTTTTGTGGATAAATATTAATTACAAGTAATATCCACATTATTTACCTTTATTATGAATTAATCATAATTTCTTATAGTTAATCACGGATTAATCAAGCCTGGAAACTTAGTATTTAACCGAACCAAGTCTCTAAGTATATTATGAAGTTAGGGTTTGAGTAGTAAGTGTAATCTTTCCTATAGAAATGTAATCTTTTGTTTTGATAAATTCGGATTAACTAATATTCAGCGAACTTTGACTGACTTTTCAATTACGCTATTCACCTGAACTAAATAATTATGCCTACATTGTAATGATGCCATATAATGAGAGAATGGGAATTTGTTTAGGACTTAAATATCTCCTTACTCGTTGACACGAATCTCTAGGTTATTTAGTGTAACTCTAGCTCTATCATTTTCATAGGCTTAGTATCAACATAAGTATGCTAATGTAGCTGAAGTTCATTTAATTGTGTGATTATATTATTTGTTTCACTCAAGTTTTGTAAGTTTATTATTTACTAAATTTCTACAAATATATTTATTTCATTTCTACGAAATATTAGCCTCTAATTTTCTACGAACATGTGCGTACAGTCAACATCTGCATCCGGTAACTCAAACCCTCAGGAGAATCAAATTCTTTCGAGTTACCGGATTGTATTATAATTGATCTAAGTATATACGTATGTTGTAATAATCCCACTGTTCCCACACCAAGGCCATGATTCCATCCATTTCTGGGCTAGTTAATGATTCGGCGCCTATGTCTATATCAACATTATGTATACGTGATAAAATTACCCTAAAATATTGACGTTATATTTGTTACTGATACTAGTTCCTTGAGCATTTATTCGGTAGTAACACAACTCGCAACATGACAATTATCCCGACAAGTTGTCTGTTGCGAGTTATTGTGATACTAATTTGTGATACGTCTTGTTCATAACTATTGCATACTGTCTTGGCATCTCAAGGGCGGCGGAAGGTGCTAAATAGAGGTCAGGCCATTGGCTTGATCTTTTGTAAAGTGGTCTGGCCATAGCTAACTTGCCTGACAGTTTCCGCCGCCCCTGCATCTGTTTAACAATGGAAATGATGGGATATTTTTCTTATATTTGTCACAATTTTGACATTACATAGTACTGCGATTCCCAACCTTTTTCAGCCATGGACCCCCTATACCAATTTACATATCCTGTGGACCCTTGCAAGATTTTCATTATACAATAAAGTCAGATTTATCACACATTATCTCTTTTCACTTTATACCATTCTATCTTTGAACAAGTAAATCCACTTATATCATTAAGATACGTTATATTCTGATTTGATATACTATCACATGATATCTGAGGTCAATAAGTGTGTGTATTGAATTCTATAGTACATACGTATATACACGTACTTGTAATACATTATCTTCCCCAAAAAAAATATAATGTTGAATAGAAATTATTTGGATTCTAGCTTTTAATTTTACTTAACTAAATTTTTGACAATATTCTCTAAGGTATCGGCTTTTCATGTTAGGCTTAAGGTCTATAAACTCAATTACAGTGAATATATTTATATTCATTAACTCATAAGTACATTATTTGTGTAAATTATCAAATGAACACTTCACATTCAGATTTGTAAGATTACATTTCCAGATATTATTGGGCCTTGTAAAGTAAAATACTTATTCTCCTCCCCTCACAATTTTCTACCCTATCTGGAAATATTTTATTTGTATTTTTTCCAAATTTATGGATAATTCTTTGGTCACAGATTGTGCAATCCACACTTTACTACTTGTATACGTAGTTGAATTTTTATTCCCAGAGAGGAAGTGATGGGATAATCGAGGGTAAAAATATTTTACATTTTAACTGGCCTCTAAAAACTAAAAGTAAAATACAGTCCGCCGTCCAAGTCTCCCAAGAAATTCCAGATGAGAAACAGTTATTTTACATGACCATTAAATCTTTGATGAATATTACAGCAATGTACAAAACAATATCCAGAACTTTGCCACAAAAAAATTCGGCTCGAGATGACCCTCTCCTTGGCAAATAACCCATAACATTCTTAAGTATGCAGCTTTTGTTACTACAAATTCCTACACACCCTATTCAACACTTTATCAGCAAATACTGAATATCCTGATATATTATGATTTGGTATAAGCTACTTTAGTAATTAACAATGATAAATTGTATTCCAGATTAGCTTTTAGTTATTGAGTCAGGTCTTACACCATGCTGAGTATTGAGGTTGTGAGTGCCAGCAACCTCAAAAACCTGGAAAGGATCGGTAAGAGTGATCCCTATGTTAAACTGAAATTCCAGGGTCAGGAGAAGAAAACTAAAGTAATCGACAACAATCTGGATCCTGAATGGGGAGAGACACTAGAATTCCCAATAGCTGCTAATCTAAGCGGAGGAGAAACTCTTGAACTGATAGTAATGGACAAAGAAACTATCAGAGATAGGGTAATGGGAAAAGCATCAATATCTATAGGACAAGCTATTCGTTCAGGGACACAAGCTATTCCAGCACAGAAATTAGTGGATAAGTCTAGTAAGTCCATACAGGGTAGTGTTAACCTGTCTATACGTTATACGGCACCTCAGAAGAGCGGGGGAGGAGGTGCAGGAGGGGGCGGGGGAGCTTCTCAGGATGCAGGGGAGTCAGGAGGTGGTGGTGGGGACACGGGAGGAGATCCAGGGGATCCTGATGCAGGAGGAGATATGGGGGATGGGATGGACGGAGAGATGGGTGATGAAGGAGGAGATGGAGAAGGGGGTGATGGCGAGGAAGGTACTGGTGCAATGGGAGAATCTAAAGGATTGAAAAGCAGCAAATCCGCACAGAAGAGGGCTGCTAAATACAAGAACAGACAAGCTAGAGATAATCTACCTAACAAAGAGCTAGATTTCCAAATACGCATACATTGCATTGAAGCACGTAGACTAGCAGGAGGTGGAGGCAGTATCAGTCCTTGTTGTACCATCTGCTGTGCTAGTAAGAGTAAGAGTACTTCCTCAGTCAAAAGCTCAACTAACCCTGTATGGGACGAAACACTGGTATTCAACTTCAAGATACGTCCAAAAGAACTATTTGATAGTGTTGTAGTTATGAAGGTTGTGAATAGTAAGTTCAGCATGAAGGATAGTCTCATCGGTAACTTCAAGCTAGACGTGGGTGCTATATACGACGAGCCTGAGCACGGATTTGTACAGAAATGGGTCCTATTAGTAACTGATAAGGAGATAGGATCTGGTGGTACTAAGGGTTATCTTAAGATTAGTATAGGAGTTGTGGGACCAGGAGATGACCCCAAACCATTCCCAGCTTACGACTCTTCTAGTGCACATATTGATGACATAGATGCTAACCTCTTGAGACCCTCTGGCGTCCGTCTACAGCCTGCTACCTTCAAGGTTAGAGTATTCCGAGCTGAGGATGTACCTCAGATGGACGCCGCATTCTTCCAGTCTTTCAAATCTTTCCTCGGCAAAGATTGCGATGAGAAGAAAGATCTCGTAGACCCGTATGTACAGGTTAACTATGCTGGTCATAAGATAAGCAGTAGTGTTAAGTTCACAACTTGTAACCCTGAATGGAATGAACAGATAAATATGGGTATACGATTCCCTTCCATGTGTGAACGTATACGAATAAGATTATATGACTACGATAGAGTAGGTAGAGATGATACAGCTGGTACAAGTTTCCTGATGATACCCAGGATATCTCTGCCTGGAGATGACGGATTTCTGCCTACTTTCGGTCCAGCTTGGATCAATTTCTACGGGTCTACTCGAGAATTCAAAGACTTCACAGATCAATACGATCATCTGAACAAAGGGGTACAAGAGGGTGTTGCTTTCAGAGGGAGAGTTCTCCTACAGCTGAACACGGATTTAGGGAAATATCCGAGCAAAACGCGAGAAGATATCCCAGCTATTGAGCATAGATCTATTCTCAAAACTCAGCGTCGTTTCAAGCACAGATTATTCGTAGCTTTCTTCCACGCAACTCAAGTCAAGCCTCATAGCAACGGAGTGGAGTTTGAAGTCAGTATGGGTAGCTACGGGTACAGAGAGGATCCTAATGCCCCGCCATCTTCCAGCATCACACAGGAAACTAAACCTGCATCAGACCAGGGGCACTACTACTTCCTGCCATGGGATGATAAGAAGCCTTGCTGTGTTATTCCATGTCAATGGGAGGATAACACTTATCGTATAGAATCACTTAACATATTACTACACATATCATGTGAACTGGAGAAGAAGATTAAGGGAATTAAGGATCTGCTTAGAGAAGGTAAGGACGTATCTCCTGATAAAGTAGCGCAGGCTGTTATCAATATGCTGGAGAATCTTGTAAACGGACTTAATGAACCGATGCCTCAGCTGTCATTCGACGGAGCTACAGAGCTAGACATACAATGGGGTAAATACCGAGAGAACGAGATCATGGTACTGAAGGATGAGATATACGCACTGAGGCAGAATGCTACTGAAGTTGAAGAAGCTATTGAAGAGTGTGTAGGATTTCTGAACAGAATAAAAGCTATGGCTGTTGAATCACAAATCTCTATTCCTGATTTAATTCTATGGATGATACATGATAATGAAAGAGTAGCAGTAGCTCGTGTGCCTGCTTCAGAGATATTCTTCTCCCCTAATCATATGGCTAAAGGTTTGAACTGTGGGAAGGTGCATACACGTTTCTTAAGGCAGCCTGTAAAGGATGCAAATGCTGATGCTTCTGATAGGTTAGGAGCTCAGGTAAGATTCGCTGCTTGGTTGGGCCGTGAAGAGTGCACGGATAATTGGGAGGAGTGTATCCCCGGGGGCACTGTTGTTACATTCGCAGAGACCTATGAGAACAATGTCTTCCACGGATTCTCTTGGGGTACAGCTTTTTCTCCAGTTCCTGACTGGTCAGACAACTATGGTGACATGTCCATGCCTAGAGAATCATTCGAGACCCCCAAAGGCTGGCGATGGGACGGAGATTGGTTCATCTCATCAGCTGATGACATTGACTATGACCCTGAGCTTAAAATGCGAGAAATTCAGGAAGAGACATATGAGGTAGTACTGCGTACGGAAGATGATCAGGATTGGGAGAACGTTACAGTTACATTTGAAGATGATTCCGGTGTTGAGTATCAGACCCCACAGGAGATTAAGTGTCCAGATGGATGGGTGTGGAAGGATGCAGACTGGAATGTAGACACTAATAGGATGGTGGACCAGGACGGTTGGGAGTATACTAACGATTCTGAATCCAGAGATAATTTCCAACCTATGGAGCGTGGTGATTCTATTATGAAGCGAAGAAGAATTGTGAGATTAAGGATTAGAGCTATAGAATCTCCTGAATTGAAAGCTAAAGTCAAATCAGCTCAGAAGACCAAAGAAACTGAAGGATGGGAGTTCTCAATATTTCACGGGGGTCCTTACTACAGAATCGAGAAGAGGAAACATGTGTTTAGGAGGAGGAGATGGCTACGTAAGATGGTGGCTAATGACAAATCTGCCCCCTGTATATTCAAGTTTAAGGGATCGGGTGATGGCGAAGATGATGGAAAGAAGAAAAGTAAGAAAGAAAAAAAAGCTGCTAAAAAAGCTAAGAAGAAAGCTCTACTACAATCTCCTCGTATGTACATGCACTTCGTGAAGGAACATAAATGGATTCTAAGAGCCTATATCTATCAAGCACGTGCTCTTCTCTCCGGTGATAAGAGCGGCCTAGCTGACCCTTATGCTATAGTTTCATTTGTAAATAAAAGCAAGAAAACGCACACAATAAAAGCTAGTGTATGTCCTACTTGGGATGAAACCGTAGAGTTTAAAGATATTCCTATTTTCGGAGACCCTGAGACAACCATGGCTTCTCCTCCTCTTGTTGTAGTGGAGTTCTTTGATAAGGATTTGATCGGTAAGAACGAATTGATGGGTAGAACATTCGCTACACCAGAGGTCCGTTTGGGACCCGAAAAAGAACCTATTAGACTGAAATGGTACTCTATATTTCATCAGAGTTTGGAGGGAGGCGAGTTATTGGGAGCTTTTGAACTTATCCTGATGGATGGTAAGAACGAGCATGAGCTAGAGATCCCTCCCCTCTCTAAGGACGCTAAGTACCATCTGGTACCATTCAATGTCCGTCCTAAACTTGTACCGATGCGTGTTGAGGCCCTCGCATGGGGAGTTAGGGATATGAAGAAGTTTGAACTTATCTCAGTAGAACATCCTCTATTACGACTTGTATGTGGTAATTACATGCGGGAGAGTGATCCAATTGATAAATGCTCTGATAATCCTAACTTCTCTAATCCCTGTATACACATGGACTGTATGCTACCGAAGGAACAGATATACATGCCTCCGTTAGAAATACAGATACTCGACAAGCGACCATTCGGTAGAACTCCAATCGTAGGTGTACACACTATCAAATCTCTTGAATCATTCGTTGTACCTACTCCTGGTTCTAAAGAGGCAGAGGAAATTGCTATGAATGCGTTACAGTGTCTTTCTCCTAGACTATCTCTAGCAGATGATAAGTCTATTGATAATGACATAGCTAAGATAAAATCACCTCCAAAGAAACCTGTGGAGCCTGAACCTCTATCCCCTAAGAAGAAATCCCAGGGAGATGACCCAGGAGGTGACAAGGATGTAACTATTTCTATTGACTCAGAGGTTGGGACACAGGATCCAGATAGTCAGGGGGATGAGTTTGACTTCTGGAGCAGATTCTACTCTACAGTTGGGGATGAAAAGAAATCTACTGGATTCGTTGAGAAAGGATTTGAACCTATGATTTACTATGAGAGAGAAATTGAACAGACATTCAAATATTTCAGAGACCGGACCAAAGATTTCCAGTTAAGTCGTGGTAAAGCTGCTGAGAGAGACGCAGATGCATGTGGTCTTTTCAAGGGTGATGTTAAGGTATACTTTCTACCTGAGGAAGATCAAGACAGTGTGCCTCTACTCTACAAGGATGTCACTCAAAGTGGGCTACAGGAGGTAACCGTTAGAGTTTACGTTATCAGAGGTAAAAACTTAGCTCCACAAGATCCTAACGGCAAATCAGATCCCTACATTAAGGTAATGCTTGGAGAAGAAGAGGTTGTTGATGATAAGGAGCACTACATTCCTAATAACCTTAATCCTCTCTTTGGAAAGATGTTTGAATTCGACGCCAGACTTCCTCACCAACATGAAATGAAACTTGTCATCATGGATCATGATTTTGGATCAGCTGATGATCTAATTGGTCACACCATTATAGATTTAGAAAACAGACTATTGACTAAATACATGGCAACATGTGGTTTGCCTAGGAACTACTTCGTGGCTGGTCCGTGTAAATGGAGACATCACCTGGTACCGTCTGCTCTGCTGGAGAAACATGTTAAGGAGGAGGGACACGGAGAAGTTAAATGGAACGGAAGTACACAGGTAGAAATTAGCGGTATAACCTACTGTCTGGAAGATTTTGAAGGTGATGAATTGTTCCCAAAAATAAAAGACAAAGACGAGCGGAAGAACAGAAAACGAGAACTAGGAAATGCGAAGCAGAGACTCGCACTGTATGTACTCAATCAATTCGAACATGTGCCAGATCATATTGAACAGAGGAAGCTAATTAATCCTATACAAGGAGATCTCCCTCAAGGATACTTAGACATGTTTATAGATGTATTCCCTAAAGGGGAAGGTAGCATGCCACCACCTATTGATATTACCCCCAGGAAGCCACAGGACATGTTTCTACGGATTGTAGTATGGAATACGAAAGATGTGATACTACAGGAGAGGAGTATTATAGGAGGAGAACGTATGAGTGATATATACGTGAAAGCTTTCCTTAGAGGACAAGATAAAAGTAGGAAAACAGACGTACACTACCGTAGCATGGATGGAGAGGGTATGTTCAATTGGAGGTTGATATTCCCTTTCAGATATCTACCGGCTGAACAGGAAATTGTTATAAAGAAGAAAGAACACTTTTGGAATATAGAAGGCACAGAGAAGAGACTTGATCCTATTTTAGTATTACAAGTGTGGGATAATGATCTGTTCAGTCCCGACGACGTGTTGGGCTCTGTGGAATTCAATCTAACTAGATTCTTCAAACCTGTAACTTCTGCTCGGCGCTGTACTATCAACCAAGTATCCTGGCAGGATGATCTTGGCAATTGTGACAACTTGTTCAAGCGAAAACGAATGCGAGGCTGGTGGCCAGTTATCGCTAATCCTGATGGTAATAATCCAGAGATAACAGGGAAGGTGGAAATGGAATTAGAGATTTTAACTGCAGACGACGCGGAGCTAAAACCAGCAGGAGAGGCACAGCTGGAACCAAACGCGAATCCATTCCTTGAGAAACCAAACCGACCTGCTACCTCGTTTCCTTTCTTCCTCTCTCCCTGGAAGAGTTTCAAATACATAATCTGGAAACATTATAAATGGTGGATTATGTTAGTGATATTCCTAGTCATTCTCATCCTTCTGATCGTTATATTCGCCTACAGTACTCCCAATTACATAGTACAGTTTGCAGCTACCTTCTTAGCGGCCAAAACACCGTAGTTTACAGGGGAGTGTGTTGTGTGCGTGTGATAGTATATGAGAGAGAATATGTATCATTAGAGATTGTATATTGTTCTTATATGTTGTTATTGGATAGTATATTTTGTTAGTTCCTGTTTCCTTTGATTTGGTTGAATTATATAATTATTAGGTTAAAACAAATATTCGTTGTCTAATACATTCGAGTATGTCAAGAGTGCTAGACTCAAATGTACGAGGACAAATATATCCACAAACTTCACTAATTTGTTTTATTTGCGTTGTATATAACTTATTTCCGAGAATTCATAGTTAGCTTGTTTAATGTATATTTGGTATAGATATACTCGAATGCGAATGGCGTTTAAAGACTGTTGATATCCCAGTTTGCCGTCTCTGCACTTAAAATAGTAAAATACTAATATCCATCATGCACGATGCAACAAGGCAACATATACGGTGCACATTGGTGCATAAAATTCAATTTTCAATACTTAGAATCATAGAATGCTATAGTAGAACATTCCTATTTCCAAATAATAGTGGTCTAAATAAAGCATCCATATAGATCCCAATATTGTGACTTTTGAGAGATACAAGTCCTATCTCTCAAAAGTCACAATATTTGGATCTATATTTCGGATTTCATTTTGTATTAGGAAATTTGTGTAAATTCTACTATTAATATGAATTATTGTGTGTGTTCGTATTTGAATGAATTTAATAATCAGTCTGGATTCAATTACAAATCTGTTGTTCGTGGGTGGACTTAATCACTTTTCGAGGTAAATATAGAAAGTATAGGACAGTCAAATAAATTAATAATTGTGTGTTAAGGACCTGTTGACTGGATACAACAAACTAAATACTCAAGACAGCGTTATTATATTTTAAACCTGATTAATTTACATAGGGAATCTATAAATTTACAATATCGTAACAAACATGGCTACAGTCCTGTTTACTCATTTAAGTATTCTCTGGGTATTAAATATAATTGTAAATAAATATACAAAATGTAAATAAGAAAATATATAAATACATACAAATGAATATATAGACATGTAAAATCATAGAGCATCATGTACGACTTGGTTATAGAATGGAAGGAAGAGCGCTATACTAGTAGAGAGAACTGGAAATGGGAAGAGAGCTGTACAAGTAGAGAGAACTGGAAATGGGAAGAGAGCTATACAAGTAGAATAAATATATTATTGGGTGTGATCAGTAGAAGCATTAGATATAAGTGGATTCTTCAAATATTCAGAATTGTAACGATACCTCAGTGCTTTGCTATATTTCTTTCTTAAGCCAATGTATGATTTTAACAAAAAGCAACACAAAACTATGCAATTAAGAGTGAAAAAGAGGAAATCCAATATTCGTACAATAACCAAACAGTAAAATGCTATTTCAGCCATAATCCTAATTGTAGGTACTGATAAATTTATAATTGAAGTAATTCCAAAAGTGACACGAAACCAACAAGAATTCAAAGCGAACGTCTCAAGCAATAAATAGCAGTTATAAACTATCAGGTCTTTGAAAATGAATATTTCAAATATACACGATAGTAGTGGGATAAGATTGCTATATTTCTTAAACAGTTTTTTCTGCTCGTTCAAATATTCTTTATTTCTAGAATGATATGCTGCGTTTATTCTCATCTTCATTGAGGTAGAAAACTTTCCATAATTATAAATCACACAGAACATACTACCTTGTGTTAATGTGGTCAGGAAGAATACAGCGAAGAGATTACTCCACTTTAATAGCATTAAGATGAACATCACAATTCCCACAGACACCCCAAATAAAATCCAATAGAGACAAACTTTAGGTTTATAAAGCTCACATGCGGCATAATTGAGATGAACAAGAGACACAGAGAATAACCAAATGGTAAGTAGAAAACAAAATCTGCCACAACCACCCATAATCGGTAACATAACATAATCCACTGAATTCGAACCATAAATTTCAGCTAAATATGTATTAGCTGTCAGCTCGCAGTTATTACTGATATTCACATTTAGTTCCTTGGTTTGTCCCGAAAATGCAATGTAAATGAATCCAATCACATTAAAAGTAAATGAGAATCCCATCTCAAAGACAAGTAGTACAAGAGCAATGCTGAAAGAAAGAATACGTTCTCTATACACACCAATACTATTCCATGTATCTTCTGTATTATCTGTGCTATTTATAGCCTCTAATTTCCTTTTTTGTTTGACAGACGAAATTATCCAACTTAAAATAGATATGAAAATTACCACTAGTAGTAATGAATAGAATCCTGCAACAACTTGGTTGAGGTAATACAAATGATCGACAATTGGAGTTAAAAGAGAATTTTTACCGTTCGAGATATTGATAAACAAACGTTGTTGTTGTTGTTGTTGTTGTTCCAATAACATTTTACAGAATTACTGAATTTGGTTGGAAAGATAGATAACTCATATAAATACTGGCAATATGATAGGGGGGGCATATTCCTATATAATAATAATCTCATAATTAGGTTATCAAATAATATATCTAAGAAATGTAGCTAGTATAATATTTGTAATCAGATAGTTGTTTTCAAGGAAAATATAAGTTTGGATAATAAATGAAGAATAAAATTAATTAATATGACAGAAACACTCTATCAATCCTAGAGAATATGATATTATCAGTGAGAAATATTACTCATACAACTGAGCGAATTTCGCTCAGCAAATATAGAACCTATTCCGAGTTAATGTACATAATGTAATTGGAAGTAACGAATGTAACAAATAAAATGAGCATTTTGAAAGATTAAATTACATGTCAACTCCAACTCCCGACTTTGTTAATAGGTACTGTTACGCGTATATATGGACAAAATTCGGCAGTAGAGTAATATTGTGATAATAACTAAGTAACTAGATGTTTAGAGAAGCTACTAACAATTCAAATTCTCAGATATCTGAGATCATTGGGGGTGTTATCGATTATGCGTTCTATGCCGGTCAGGCATTAGGATTAATATACACTTTGTTATGCATCGTGTGGGTAACGTACGTCATAGCAAGCATAGTTACACAAATTCGAAACAAAAGAAGACTACTTTCATTAATGTATCAAGATTACACTTGCGATTATACGAATCGTCTCATCATGCAGAAAGAAACTATTTTTCGGTATGTTATCTTTCTTGTATTTCTCTGCTTTGAGCTTTCCTACTGCTTGAATATCAATATTTTCGGAGTCGTAGCTCTAGGCCACAAATGGACAGATATTCAGATCCCAATTGCTACCAACTGTTCCTTAAATTCTAACACATTTATTGGTTATGTGTACGATGAGAGATTTATTAGTATCCTGCAAAATTCAATTTCATCGTTTCGTGATTTTTCATTCTCTATGATGCTCTGGCTGTTTGGAGCTTCAATTCTCCATTTGAGTTTTGCTGCTAGAAATATAATTAGGGTAAAAATACTGTTAATTTTCATTTTGTTAGGAATAGTTATCTATCTCTTAGTGATAATTTCCGTGTTTATACCATACATTAATATATTCGGTAACATAGCACAACCATTTATGGATCAAATCAGTTTATTTATCGTAGTCTACATTGCTAAGAAGAGATTCTTTCCTGCCATGAATAGTCGTGTTATAGATGCATATCATCTCCATAGTACTAATGTGTATCTGCAACAGAAGAAATTGTTAAAACAGTATAAGGTGCTTGTATTTGTTTTCTTGTTTACATTTGAAGTGTATATTCTAAAGAATATTGTGTTCTTCAACTTGTATGCGATTACAGATTCTATTAGCAATAATCCTTGCTGGTTCCACGTCACCTATCATGTCTCTATGTTCACTATACCAGATTCTACTAAGCAGATTCTAAATCAAATCAGCGATTATTGTTTTGCATGTATTCGCTTGATTGATCTTGTTGTTTACTTAAATTTTATTCTTGTAAATCTAAATATTATGTACGTCACAGCCAAGAAGTGTTTTAAGAGAAGATTTTACGACAGAGAAAGATATCGTTATCAAGTGTGTTCTAATCCTTTATTATCCTGATTAGAAGTAGCTTTATTATATTTAGTATCTATGTTTGTTAATATTTCCTCATGATAGTTAACCTTGTATATATTAGTCAATAATTAACAGAATTGTTATATTCTTCTGGGTTATGCAATTACTGGGAATATATTTAACTTTTCCCATATCACATATAATTCACCTAGTTAGGAAGTATCCCAAAACATAAGTGATTTTGGGTTCCAATCTATATTTGTATAATTATAAATACGGATCGGTGTTATCATATGATTAGTGATAACAGTAAAGTATATTTATGATTAGTATACTATAATCAAATCGTATTTGCCTTTATTATACATGTATACAATTGTTAAACTTACAACTACTTATGATGTAAGATTAATTGAAACTTTTGAAACTTTTGAAACTTTTGAACCTTTCTAAAAATAATGTCATAAATGTTATGATAGAACAACTTTCTATATATTACAATTATACTATCATTGAGGGTATAATCATATCACAAGATAAGTATAATTCAACTATAAAAGAACAAATATAAGATTGAACTTAAGACATACGATGAATAACTCTACTGACATAATAAGTAATAAAGATCAAAATACAGAATTTTTTTCTATTTGGAATTCTGTTGATGATAACATCTATCATCTTGACCAAGCATTAGCAATAGTGTACACATTCTTGTGTGTATTCTGGTTAGTTTATGTCGTATTAGATCTAGGATCACAATTAAGATACAAGAAGAGACTTGTAATATTAACTTTGTGCTACAAAGACGATTATAACAATCGTATTTTCATCCAAAATGAGAAAATACAACGCAATTCTGTCTTTTTGCTTTTTCTCTGCTTTGAACTTACATACAGTCTAATAATAAATATTTATGGGTTCGTAGTATATATGTTGTATATTCCTGAAATTATTAGAATCTCAATTGGCCAAAATTGTTCTCTGTATTCGGAAAGTTTTCTCGGGACTACATATGACACTAGATTTATGAATATATTTCTGAATATTATCTCTTTGTTTGGTGATTTTTCATTTTTCATGATGATTTGGTTGTTTGGTGCTTCTCTTCTCCATTTGACTTATGCTGCTAGAAATGAGTTGAGGAGTAAAAGTCTCCTTCATTTCATCTTAATAGGCATGCTTATCAATTTTGTTACAGTGGCCGTAGCATATATTCCATATACTAGTCTATTCGGTACCATAGCACAGAGTTGGATGGAACAAATCAGTTTCATCATTGTGCTTTTCATTGCTAAGAAGAAATTCTTTCCTGCCATGAATAGTCGTGTTATAGATGCATACCATCTCCATAATACTAATGTGTATCTACAACAGAAGAAATTGTTAAAACAGTATAAGCTGCTTGTTTCATTCTTCTTATTTACCTTTGAGCTATACATCTTTAAGAATATTTTCTTCTTCAATTTGTATGCCATTTTCCAATCTATTTGTGTAAATCCTTGTTGGTTTAATGTGACCTATCAAATACCGATGTTCACCATATCAGAGTCCACAAATATTCTTCTTCATAAAATCAGTGCCTACTTCTTAATATTCGGACATATTATTGACCTTATCGTCTATATTGATTTGATTCTAATCAGTCTACTTTTCATATATATCACTTCAAAGAGATACCTTCAGAGAAGATACTGCGATAGCAAAAAAGATCATTATCGTTATCAAGTATATTCTACACGCACTACACCCTTATTATCTGCTGCTGAAAAACATTATTGATAATATATTATAACCAATGGATGTACTACAGTTACTTAATATATTATATATTTTGGAAAATTAATGAAAATTAATAAAAATAATTTAGTGTATGAAAAAATGAGAAAGAAATTTTATAGATAGAATAATATGAATGTTCACATGTCGATGGGTTACATGGGTGATCACTAGATGTAATCCATTTGAAGTTATGCTGTTATTTATGTCATTTTGCTGAGACTTCAGAGATGTAATAAAATACTGATTTTATAATAATTTGGGGAATAATTATCCAGTTAATAATATACTCTAAATATTCATTTTCACGAACAAAATAATAGTCATATAAACATACAAGTCTTAATATTAAAGAAACGCAAGTTATACAATTATAACAGATAAAAGCAGATATTAATGTACGCTAGGAGATGAGAGATCTAGTCAGCTGGTTGTTATCCACACGATATCTTCTGTAACCTGAGCGAACCCGTTTTACTAAAGTGAAGATGACGCAACTTATAGCTGCGATATTAATCGCAATATAAGAGGAATATCCTATAATATCAAACAAATGCACCAACATTAGAAAATATCCTTCAGCAGATATTAATGTATTTACAGTATTAACATATAAATTGATGGTAGAAGCATGGAATGTGTTACGGAACCAACAGGGATCCAAGCTAACAGATTCAGAAGCTAGAAAAACAGCATAGAATATGACATCTCTCAAAATGAAGATTTGGAATATGAGCATTAAGAAAATGATAAGTAGCTTAAAATGACGTGTAAACCTCTTCTGTTTCTTATACACACTAGAACTACATACACCTTTTCTATTTACAACACGACTATTGATTGCTGGAAAGTATCTCTTCTTAGCAATGTAAATCACAATAAAGTAACTGACAATACTCAATAAAATCTGTGCAATCTTACCGAAAATAATTGTATAAGGAACAATCATGAATAATAGAGTAACCACATTTAACACTGTCCCGATTAATAGGAATTGAGATACCTCTTTCAATTTCAGTTTATTTCTAGCTGCATTACTTAAGTGCAGGAGGGCAACAGCAAACAGCCAAATCATCATAGAAAATGAAAAATTCTCCAAACAGAACAAGCAATTGAGGAATACAATTATCGATTTATCCTCGTACATTTCTGTAATGAATATATCTGATTTTGTAATACATATATTTTCTATAGGGAGTATTGTAGATGGTAAAATGAATGTTAGTAAGCTATATAACATACCATAAATGTTAGTAGAGAGACAGAATAACAACTCAAAGATGAAAAACAGAAGAAAAATGGAAAATCGAGTAAAAGTTTCATCAATCCTGAATATTTCATCTTGAATTTGATAATCATCAAATAATAACTTCTTTCTTAACAATAATTTTTTCCTCAAATTTAAAATCAAAACCAAAACAGCATAGATTAACCAGAAAACACAGCTAACCGTATACATAGATTCTAGGATATGAATTGGATAATACCAGTGATCCTTAAAGCTATCCAAATTGAGATATCTTGGGTCTGTCTTGTTGAGAGATATTTGGATAGAATCCTTGACAGATGGTTGGCTAGCATTTTCCATTTCACTTTTACAAATACATACAATATTCTGTTCTAATGAATTAACTTAAAATTTAGTATTTTGTATTTGTATATGTTTACATTAATAGGATACATTACATACATGCTTGATTATTTGGTAATCACTCACGTGCTAGTATGTAATGCTTATAATATATCAGTATTATGTTTATTGGAATATATAGGGATATTACAGAATAGTTTATTGTATGTCAATGTTTAGGGATATATATTATATAGAAAATGTGATGTAATTGTGCAAGTATCATGATCCACTAATTTAAACATGTCGAGATACTTTATCTTACACAATAATTGTCAAGTAAATATATTGACAGAACTTATATACGATTAATCAACAATGGTTATCTCTTGAATACAAGTAAATACCATGAAGATAATGTTTGTAAATTGGAGCAGTTCAAACTTCAAGTACAGTTACCTATAGAGGTGTAAGGCAGCAAAGTGACAGTTCCATCAATTTGTATTGCAATAACCCCACCACTGTTAAGGGAGGGTAAAATCTTCAGGAATTTTGCGTTATCTTTTATATACAACCACTCTATACATAAAGTTACAAATATTTATAAATTCACTTTACACAATTGAACTATTACAAAGAAGAAGGATATTTATATTTGCTATATGAATGGCATTAATTGTCAGTAATAATTACTTTGCTATTGTTGTTTTGTTGAGTAGACTGTGAGAGTAATTGTTTTGAAAGTCCACAAAATTGATATATTCTGCGATTACAAAACACAGCTCCATGAGAGCATAAACAAATCAGATATATTATTTTATTTGAAATGTACAATTTTGCTATGAATAGGGAAGAATTATGTAGTCAGGGCAGATGAGAAATCAGGAGAATTACGATAAGATCTTACGAGAGAAGCTGGTATAAATGATGTATACCATATGCCAGAGAAAATCGTGGAAGTATTCATACGCTAAACGGCAATAAGGTATATATCAAACTTTGTATATGACACCAATCATGCTAGTGTATCGAATAAATGAGATTAATAAGTAGTCGAAACAAGATGAAACGCAGCACTATTTTTATTTTCAACTCATTTCTAGCTGCAAAAATTAAATAGATAAGCAGAACACCAAACAACTAAATCATCATGGAAAATTAAAAATTCCCAGGCAAGGAAACTAAATCTTAAACGCCGATGAATGTTTTGGAATTTTCTGAGCAGTTCGGACCAACTTAGGATTACATTAATGCTTAACTTAAAATCTAATATGACTTCCTTTATACGCAAGCAGCAGATCAGGGAAAAGCATATAGATACAAGAGAGATAACGTACCAGAAATTTGTTTCTTCTTCATGAAGAGACGATTTGAATAATCACAACTACTATCTAGATGTATTAGTGCAACATGTCTCCAATTATTTCTAACTTGTGAGAATATGTTAAGTGTGACGTAGATTATCTACACATAATATAGTGTAGATAAGTGGAAAACACAGACAGATTGAATACGCATGTTAAGAGGGGTATTTTAACCTGGCTCGGACAATTTCGGGTCTTGGACGAAAATTCACACCTATGACGAAAATATAACGTCATTGTCACCTTTTGGAATTTCAAAAATTACATTATTTTTACCACTGTTGAGCCAAAAATAAACATGATAGAAGTTTAAAATTTAAATCACAGGTATCCCTTAATGTGACAAATGTTATGACGTCAAGATTCTGACCAAAATCCAAATTTCCAAATCTCGAAAAATTTCAGATTTTCTTAATACCCGAGGCGCAAAGTGCCGAGATTACTCACCAATAGCGATATAGTATCTCCAGTGTCACCACAGAAGGCCATCGAATGTAATTTAGATTGACCATGGATAATAAAATCTAAAAATTTTAACTAATCTGTGAATTCGAGGCACGTAGTGCCGAGTATATTCTGTTGCGTAGCGACCAATAACACTATAAAATTTGGTTGTTTTTTAATACTTAAGCTAACCTGGTACACTAAGCTGTCGCGGCAAGCGAACTGCGCTAGTATATAAATAAATCATAAACTTTGCAAATACAATTCATTTCGTTTTGTACCATGGATAAGAGAATTACATTACAGAAGTACAACTCTTCATTTATTCAACCTTAAATATTCATACATCATATTTTGCAATTTCCTAAAACGGGAAAGACAGACAAAGATTAGTATCCAATTCACCATGAATAGATATTTATCTAGGGAAGATCAAGAGACAACACGATTTCGATGGCAATAATTATTGTGTTTTACCCGAAAGAAAGAAGGAAATCATCACTTAAAAAGATCCTCTGGGGTGCACTTTCATTTTAGCCCCTTGCAAAATGTAAGGTCAAAACTAAAATTCATTTGTTCCTTCATGTTGTCGCTTTTTGAGGTATTAATTGTATAAATTTTAGCCACAATGGCTGAATGATGTCTACAGGAAAATCCATCTTATGACGTATAATTCATTCATGAAGTTTTCTATGTACAGAAATATTTTTTAAAGATTGAATAATTCAATATTCACTGAAAGAATTTGTTTTGAAATTGATATGTGCATTAGTGTAACCTGAAGAAGGATTAATTCCTCGAATCTAACTTGTATATTCATAGAATATCAATTTCTCCAGAAGGAAACCATATAAAATTCCAAATTCACTAGATAAGGCTTATATGAATCCTTAAAATCCTAACTGTAACAACTAACATCAAACTAGTAATATATATCAGGTGAATGTGTTTATCTTTCACCTGCACAAATTTGATCCGTTGTGCCCCCTCCTCAAGACACAAATTTGTCCACCCCTTCCTTTGGCCCTCAGACTTTGCTTTTTCGATCTTCGGAAGACTCAGTACGCCTTTAATATCTCCCTATAACAGTTGCACTACACTACGCCATGATATGATTATAACAAGCAAGATTCAAGCACATGTTTGTTAAGAACAAGACTTGAGAAACATTTCATTCAGTCATCGAAATGCTTCTTGACGTATTCTGTTCAGCACAAACCAGAATTGTATACATCTGCACAGGTAACATTCAAATACAATAGCCACGTATAAGTTCTTTTTCAACTAATTCCAGCTAATTAGGTTTTGTTATCTTGCTCATAATATTGTTGGTATATACTTGTACATTGTAGATTAATACAATGTACAAGTATATACCCAAATAAGGTAATATAACATGTATTGATGTTAAGATGCAAGCCGAAATTTACGATTTGGAATTTGAGTCAATATTTCAGTGTGGTAACATGATTTTCCAACACCAATGTCAATCCATATCATATATGTTTATCCTGGTGGGGAGATAGATAACAAATCTCTACCGATATTTTGAAATTTCATCATTTTGTTTACTATATACTCATGAAAACAACATTGCAATTGTTCTATCTGTCTGTTCGTTATCAAGCAAAGAATGTATGGAGTCATATAGAATTCGAATTTCTCAATTCTGAGATATATTAAATCTGTGCATTTGTCGTGAAGTGAACAGAATTCAATAAAATTTGAATCCATAAAATCTCAATTGTTGTCTGTTTGTCTGTCTGTTTGTCGGTTGTCAAGGAAATGATTTACGCTATGCAATTTTGAAATTGTAGCAAAACTTAAGGTGACAATTACGTCATAATTTCGTCATTGGTGTGGATTTTCGTCCAAGACTCGAAATTCTCCGAGCCAAGCCCAAAATACCCCTGTATGCAAAAAATTAGCTCTGGGAGGCTTCCAGTTTCTTCAACCAATTCTGGACATACAAACATACACATAGAGCACATGTGGGCAAAGTGCGGCCTGCTCGCTCAATTTATACCGCCCTCAGTATTCGTTTGAAAAGGGCATCAATGCGGCCCAAAGAATTTTTATGACACTTTTAACCTTCAGTGACTTGAGATGAGTATATTGTATTCTTCCATATATATCCCTACCTTTCTATAACTGCTTTGTAATTCAAGTACACATATAATTGCAATCCCACTTCTCTATATTCATGGTAGTAGAAAACATCCTCAAGTCTTGTGGCTCTCCAAGTCGCCTCCAAATTTCACTGCGGCCCGAAAGCTAACTTTTGTGCCCACCCCTGACATAGAGTAATTGCGTTTTACAGTATTGCTTCTACAGGATTACTAGTCAAGTGTTGCCAGATCAAGGACATTGTTCTAAGATTTTGGCTTGAGCAGAAATTCATTTCCGAGATGCAAAATTCCTACTTAAAATGTATATGTGTACCAATTTTCATTTAATTTGGATTGCTAGATTTCGCACGGCCCCGTGGAATGACGGACGTGCACAAGTCGTACATCATCCATGTCATTAGGTCATCTCCCTATAGGTGCTGCACTAAAATTCTGCTTTACAAACTGTGTTTAAACCATGTTCCATTGCCTATACTGCTTGACAGTTGTATGTTTATGACGGAAGCGAGTAGTTAAACATATTTTAATAACAATGGTTGCTATGAATGGATGTAAAGACGGTCCTGTGTTGTAAGGAAATCCAATTCTGTTTGTTGAAGCTGTAACTCAAAAACGATGAGCTACCTACAGCCCCAAACTTTACACCAGTAATAGTTCCATAATATAATAGTCAACTCCCTATCCACTAAATGTAATCTAAAATAATCAGAATTATTAGAATGCAAATTTGTGTTTGACTGCTTCTTCGTGGTAAAGGAAAGATGTATGGTATGCTATATTGAATTTGAATTACACGATTCTGGAAAGTGGCATAACTATGCATTTAGAATTTATTGAATTGGTACAAGAATTGACAATTGGTTGTGGAGAAAGCACACATTAACCGAGAGCCGTCTTAATCAGAGCTCTACAGTATTCAATACATACATAGAAATCACGTATAATTTGTTATATCGGCTAATGTATCCCTAGTACAAAATCCGCTAGTTACTGTCTGGCCGTAAGCATAGTGGGCTAAGGAGTAATCATGTGATAAATCCTGTAGATACAATATTCAAAGTTCGAGCCTATGTGTCAGTATACCTCCTGACTAACCGTTGGAACTAAATCTTTGTACAATTTTGAAATGATAAATCGTGTAGATATATATTTGAAAAGATTATTTAGTATCTACATACTCAATTACCCCCCTCCCCCCTCCCCCCTTCGAACAAACAGTTGAAATGAAATTTCTAGCTCTAGCGTAATATTCAAATACAGATTTTCAAAAAGTGTGGAAACCTAATTAATCATATGAAAATCATACAGATGCAGATTTGAAAATTTCAATGTTGGAATTGCCATCCTCAAATACCCCAGAGTAGCCGTTGGAACGAATCTAACCTCATTTTGAAATATAAACAAAACATATGAAAATGTGATTAATCATATGATAAATATGGGAATTTGTAACTTTCATTATTTAGACTCTCAAAATCTCAAAATCGGGCTCTAACGCGTCCATCTACCCTTTACACCCTATTGAAACTTAATCTCTAGCATGCTTTTCAATTTCACATTCTTATATGTATGAAATTTCAGTTTAGAAACCAAGAAAGTGCTAAAGTTAGCCCTGCTTCGTAACTTGATAACAATAAACCGTATTACCTTATTCTAATGACATGTTCTATTTCAAATTATTAGATTAGAGCAGTGTACGTTTAGTATGGCTTGTAATGATCAGTTTAAAACAGATCAAGGTTCTAAGGATCTTGAACAAGAGATAATTCAAGATGCGACTACCCTCCAATCTTTGAATGAGGATTCGAAATTTTCCGCTTCGACAACATACACAGGCAAATATTCTGAAACTGAAGACTACATGAGTGGTTTGGATATTGAGCCTATAAAATGTTCTTCACTTGGATCAGAAGTTAAGATTCTGCAGGAAAAATTAGATTTGCTTTGCCTTTCGCAAGAACAGATAAACTATATCATCGAACAAGGAGAAAAATTCATCGATAAACCTCGACTTCTATCTAAGAAAATAAAAATTACACTCGAAGTAGCAAACCAAGTGCTAGAAATAATAAAAATGCAAACTGACCAAGTTACTCCTGAAGTAATACGCAAAATCGAAGAATATTTGAAAGAAAACCCAGAATTTGAAAGTGACGAAGAAATTGCAATCATGTGCGAAATTAATGTACAGTTAGTTTCGGAATATTTCAGAACGCAACCTCTGACTGAAAAACAAAAATTTTCAATAAAGGAAAAATATAATACGGGATATCCAATTAGTGACATTGCGAATATACTCAAAATATCACAAGAAAAAGTTAGAAAATTTGTGGAAGAATCATTCTTAACATTTTCTGATGAAGAAGGAAAAATAGTTCTTGAGATTATTCAGAATAATATTGGGGAAATTACACCATCCAAATTACGGAAGAAGATAATTGACAGAGATTTGAAATTACAAGATCAACTTTGTTACATTTTACCCGATAGAAATGATGCGCAGTACAATGAATTGAAGAAATACTTTAAGAAATATGAAGAATCCAAATATTTCTTTGAGTTAGATACAAAATTAACATCTGAAGACATTTCCTATATCAATCAATATGGTGCAAATGATATCGTAGAACTCAGCATCAAATTACAAAAGGTAGAATCAGTAATAAGAAATTATCTAGAACAGTATCATCCAGATCAAAAACTGATTCAACAATGCCAAATTGAACAAAATAAACAAATTCATAACATAGTGGAACATTTCGGAAATGAAGAACTGAAATTCCACTCATATAGAATGGTAATTGTAAATTCATTTGAGGAAATCATGAAAGATGCAGAGTTGCCAGGAAAAACACCAAAGGAAATATTTCAACAACTTTTACCATTAACATTCTATTACCTAAAGTGTAGTCTTCCCTTTGATGATATCACTCAAATCCTTGCAAAAACATGTAATATATCTCTCACAAATCATGAAATATTTCATATGATATTCCAGTTATCTGACCCCATATTAAGAGGATTCTGTATTGAACACTATTCATTCAGTAATCCAGTGCCATTCTACTATCCTATACTTTCTCAAAATGATAATGCAATAAGTTTCAAACCAACCAATGAGTTGTGGTATTCTATGGAATCGTTTAATGGACTAATCTCATTTGGAATAGGAAGAGCTGGATGGAATCAGATGGGAAAATCATATCTGCTAGATTTGACTTTTGGTACTGACTTTGTTAACGCAAGTTCTCAAAAGAGTGCATTTCATTCAGGTTCGATTGACATTCAAATGACAAAAAATCTATTCGGTGAAAAAGTGGAGGATAAGAGTGAATCCACTAAATGGGCATACCTTGACTGTCAGGGAAATGCCAAATTAGAGGTTATCAATGCTATATCTCAACACTTGGATATTGCATTAGTCCACATCAGTTATAATGATTACATTAATCGTGGCGCATTGTTGGAAATTGACACCCTTAAATCAACACGGACAATCAAATGGGTATATTTTCTTATCAGAGATTATAATGAAACCGAATTGAAGAGACAAGAAGAAGATTTCTATATCCATAAATCAGCAAAATTAATCTTCGTTCCGAATCTCACCAACACAAACACCAATATCCAATCTGTAAAGAGAAGATTAAGAGAAATTGGTTACGAGATTTTGCATCAGAAATCTGAAAAAAATTTTGGAGGGAAATTTCTAGAAAATGTACTAGGAGATCTTAAGCATGAAAGTCTGGATGCTATCATATCAGACAACCAATTGATAACGAAGATTACAGAACACATATGCAACGAAACAGAAGAGTCTGATAAATTGAATTTCTCCTCCTTCAATTATTATCCTTTGTTCGTGAAATATATGAATTGTTTCTATAAATCATGTTATGAAACAGAACAGAAACTTATTGATGAACTGAATGAAGAAAGACAGTTACTCTACCAACAAATTCTCAATCAGCATATGGGTGAAGTTGTTGAGAGTTACAACCAAATATTAGAAACTAATCGTTCAACACTGATTTTGTGGAAATTATCACAGGAACTTTCTCAATTATCGAATAGACTATTCCCTAAGAATGTGATTGAACAAAATAAAGAGAAATTTACTCTAGAAATTCTTTGGAGAGAAACATTGTTGTATAATAAGTATGGGAATTTAGGTTTTAGGGGAGCATACCACTTCAAAAAAAAAATTGCATCAAACTACAGCAAACATGTGGAAATGGGAGAGGCATTTGAATTAATTGATGGTGATAATCTAAGATACTTTGATAAAGAAATCGATTCGCTATTGGCCGGTGAGAGAGAAATGAATAAGGAAAAAGAAGCTCCAATTGTTGTAAGCATATTCGGACCACAAAGTTCAGGAAAATCTACATTATTGAACTACTGCTTTGGCTGTAAGTTCTTAACCAGTGCAGGCAGATGCACCAGAGGAATTTACGGATCACTCTCTAGATCAAGTCGAAAGGTTAATGGTACACATCAATTGTTAATTCTTGATACAGAAGGTTTGGATGCTATTGAAAGGAAAAAGATGAAGAATGATATTGAGAAGAAGAGTATGCAAGATACGTCTATTATTCATTTTGACAGAACTATGGTATTGTTCTGTCTTGCAGTGTCACAAGTTGTAATCATAAATGTGAAAGGAGATATAGGCACTCAAATGCAGAATATGTTACAGATATGTGCATATGCTCTAAACAAACTGAAAGTTAAGAGAGTAGCACCACCAAAAATCTTCTTTGTATTAAATCAACAAGCAGATCCTGATCCTGGGAAACATTTAGAATCTATGAATATTCTGATGAATAACATCAATACAGAATCCTATATGTCAGATACTGAGGGTGTTAAGATGTCAGATTTAATTCAAATTACAGAAGAAAATCTATTCATCCTTCCTTCAGCATTCAATTCGGATTCAATGAATAAACCAAATTCTAAACTATTTGATTCAGACGTAATCAAATTATCTCCGACTATTTCATTTGCAGAAAAATGTGCAAAATTGAGGCTTGCTATTATTGACAAGTTAGATAACATGAAAACTAATGAGATAGAACACTTTCAAACAATGAGTGAGTGGATACAAATGTCTGGCACTGTTTGGGACACAATAATCAATTATCAAGATATTGTGAAGTATGATGATTATCAAGAGATTAAATGCAGTGAATTGCTCAACAGTATAATCTCTGAAATAATGGGAAAATATATTTACAGTAAAAGAGATCTCTTCGATCAAACTGCAGAAATACTAACCCAAGAAATACAAGACATAAAAACACAAGTGAACTCAAATCAACAACTAACAAGCGTAATGCTAAAGTTTGATGAGACCTTCAATATATACTACGAACGTTGTGTGGCAGACCTTTTGAAGAAATGTCAAGATGATAGGCAACTCAAAGAATTGTTTCGTATTTGTAGCGAAGCGAAATCAAACCTACTTAAATTACTATATATGGTGAGGAAGGAGTATGAAGATAGCTTCAAATTTCAGATTAATGCAGTTCTTACGGAGATTAAATTATCTCAGAGCATGATAAAATTTCAAGAATTAATCATTAAAAACGTGGATAAATATCTAGAAATCAATGTAGAAGAACAAAAGCATGCTTTCGAAACAACCTGGGAAGAATGTTTCGGAAATTGTGATTTGAAAGAAGAAGAAGAAACTGAAATTTATCAGAGTTTTAGCAACTTATATTCGATATTTATGATGGAATCAAAGGTAATGGAAAAAATGTCAACAACCTACGAACTTTTTCGTAGTATGAACTTTCAAATGAAAGAAATAATACAAGACATTTCTGAAGATACTCTTACAAGATTCCAATGTCAGCCAACTCAAATCGAAGGGTCAGAGAGGTTATTCTATGCTACCAATGGAAATAATCAAGTAATCAAGGAAATGACTCCTTACATAGGGAAAGAGGATTATGAGTACTTTAGTAAAGATTATTTGTTCGGAAATTGCAAATCGATTCAACCAGAAAAGAACCCTGAAATCATAGGATTAGCCCCAAAGGAATGCCACCCACTAATCCAATATTGTTCAGGATACTTCAACCATCCAGACATAATTTGGGGCAAATTGAACAAAGAAAGTCAAATCTTATTGTTGGTATCTCAGTTAAAAGATCCAAACAAGACCAAAAGAAGCACATGGAGTAAATTATTGAATAACATTAAGAAGGAAATAGAAAGATTCATCGAAAAAGATCCAAATATTTCAGCAGCAACAGTCAAAGAGATGATTAACTACCTAACTCAATTATTCAAAATTGTAAACTATGAAATCGGATTTATTCATGCAAAGTTGAGTAATACCGCAGAGAGGACAATAGGAACATTCGTGTTTGCTCTTGCATTCGAATCTATTTGGGAAAGAACAAGGAATAAACTATCCGAGGATAAAAAGATAAAGGAAAAGAAGAAAATTACTTACTGCCAGTACTTTTTGCAAAAAATCGAAAATCGAAAAATGGTAAGAGGGGAATGGGATCGTGAGAAAATGAGAGATAGCGATAAAGCAATCTCTCAAAAGTTCGCGGTGGACTTCATAGAAGGTGTAGGAAGAGGAATATCAAATATGTCTAGGCAACTTATCGAATGCAATCTCAACAAACGAAAAGACTATTTCTCAAACGAAACCATCTTCTTTGAAGCAAACCATATAATTACAGAGGAGCTGTATAAATCTGATGACAAAGTTTTTGATACAAACCATATTGTTGTCCAATACATATGTAATCGAAACGAGGTAATCAGGAGCTTATTCAAGTATAAATGGAGTCAAGTTGAAGATGAATTATACAATATAATCGTTTCACAGATGAAAGCTGATTTTGTAAAACACATGAATGATATTACAAAGGTTCTAGAAGCAATGACAAATGACTTGATTGAATCATGCTCTGAACAGAGAAACTCTGAGCAAAATGCATTCGATTCAGATAGCAACTTTGATGTAATTGATTTGCAAAACAGCAAAAAGAATAATTCCGAACAGAAGGCGAAGGAGAGAGAAAGTCCGTTCAAAGCAATGGTAACATATTTAAAGATGTATCTAGACCCCAAAGTCAATGCAGAAGAATTCAATAAATATTTTTCAGACATTTTCGAATTAGATGGAGTAAAAATCAAAAAATCTGACACTTACATATTATGCAATAAACCAAATTCACGACATTGTGTTCTTAGTGAAGATCTCTTCAAAAAGTTGGAAAACACTAAAATGTTTAACTCTGAAAATATATTCAATATCTACGAGTACATCACAGAATTTACGCGAGTTGTTCGTGATTGCAAGTATGAAATTTCTCGTGAAGACTTTGGAATAATGGTGCGACATATCAAAGAAATCTATGAAAAAGATGTACTCGGTTGTCCAAACCAATGTCCAAGTTGTGGCAAATTTTGTGATAGAAAACTCCATCCAAACGATGGGAAATGTCAGATAAAGACTGGTCACCAAATGTGTTCAATGGGGGGTAAGGTGTGGAAGGATGACAGGGATAAATCTGTAGTATTATTCACTTGTGACGACTATAAAGAAGATACTGAACTTATTCTACACGGTAAAATGTTAAATTGGGGTCAGTTCAAAGAAAAGTCTAAAATGGATTGGAACTGGGAACTCCCTAAGGAATATAGGTTTCTAGCTTTACAGCGAAGTAATCAAGAAAAAATGGAACGAATCTGGGATAGGTTTGGTAAAGCAATCATACATTACTACGCACAAAAAGGAATAGAAATGAAATATACACAATATACTTCTGTTGATGATATTTACAATTCGCCATCTTCGTTTGACTACAATATCTGTTTCGTTATTGATGGAACTGGATCCATGCATACAGATATCAAAAAGGCAAGAAAATCTGTTAAAAAATTCATTAACAACTACAAACAAAGAGGAAGTATGTCAAATTTTAAAGTCGTTATCTATCGTGATCACTGTGATGAGACAGTTGTTGAAATGTTTCCGATTGGAAACAACTTTACTTCACAACACGAAGAAATTCAACAATTTCTTAAAGAAGTTAAGGCTACTGGTGGTGGAGACTATCCAGAAGCAGCATTGGATGGTCTAGCGACTGCAGCCACTAAATGTAAATGGAATACTCATACCCAAAATAGAAACATAATCATCCATATATTCGACGCACCACCACATGGAGACTTTCCGAATTACAATCGACATAATAAAATGAGTGATAAATCAAACTGTTGTTGTTGTAATCATGGTACCAAGTGTCTGTTTGATTGGCAAAGAGATGTCTGGGCCAGAATGAAAGAATTCCAAATCAAGTATTATGGAATAAATACTGGAAAGAAATTGTCCAAGTTTGAACAAGTGATGAAAACTGAATTGGGAGATCTGATTGGAAATCTTCAGGAAGTTTCTAAAGAACAGGTTGATAATGCTATTCTACGTATTTTCATTGACTCCGAAATGCATTGACATTTTATCTTATCTTGTTAGTTTAGCGGTGAGGCTTTAGGCCTAATTAGCGTACTTAGGACTCTTGTATCTATCTATCATCATATTAGGATAATGGATGTTTATGTATATTTGGATATTTTTCAGCTCTCTACTTTATAAATATTTGTATTTGGCTTACTTCTTATTATTGTTAGTATTAATGGTGTTCAAATAGCTATAGTTGTAGTCAAATTTCGTCTTTAGTCAGAATTTCCTGTTTCAGTAGCTTCAGGAATTTTCTAAATTCAGGTCGAGGTTTAGTGGAGCTCCCCAGGGGGATGTCCGAATGACATGGACAGTATGCACGACGGTCCGTCAAATTCAATTCCATATCTGCATGATTAATCGCATTTTGACCTTTTCACGAATATTCAAACGATGCTAGAGAAATGGCTTCGACGGCTGGATTGGAAGTTGGGTACAAAATTGGCTAGAACTGCACTACCAGCCTATCGGCTGGACATTCTTATACCTTGAATAGAACTAATAGAAGGTATGTACATATGATTAAAGTAGTATGTGACTTCAAACGTTAGCATTAACAAATAGATAAGGGAAAGAAGAGAATCAAAAGGATAGGTGTGATAAATTCTCTTACATTTGGGGGTACGCTACATTCCTGGGCGGCAGCGCGGTCCAAAAAATGAGTAGCGGTTAATGGTCTGCAAGAGAATATAATAGCTCAGCTTAATAGAACTACCAATTACTTACATCAACCTGAGTTTTAATGAATCCAAAACCATTTTCCGCGTTTTTATGTTTGATGTGATCCAATAATGAAGTGTACTATATTAGTATTTTAGATAGTTTCTATGTTTATAGCAGACACTTCTGGAATATTCAATGATTTAATGAGATTAATTATAATAGACAAATACAAACATAAAGTTATTATTACAGCAGATAATCTGGGAAAATAAGGAATCTGACAAAATGATAGACTAATACAGCAGCTATGTGACACCTGCTGAAACAATAACAACAATACAAACGACAACAATCTAGTGTATTACATTGTGTAAACATGTATATGTCGATGTAATTCCTTACTGTCCTGCTTGTTGTCTTAACATTACATAGATCTTCTCTTTAATCCAATCCTTATTGTGTGGTACATAAGTACCAGTTGACTTCTCTAGCACGAGACAGGTCAGGTCTACGAGATTGTTAATAAATTTGAATAGTTGATTGATGTCATAGGTTATGCTGGGTGAGTGAGGGTTGATTTGTTTGAGATGTTCCTCAAACATCTTACACACACCCTCAAGACATTCTTGTACAGACTCGTAGTCACTGTATGTACAAGACTCTGTCCGTTTCTTAGGCTGGACTAATAGAATTGTGTGTGATGCAGACATAATATAATTATAGCTAGTTGGGGTTATGAATTCAATTGATCAATTATGAGTAGAATGCAAGTAAATAGAAATTTGATATTCCAAACGGATTGATAATGCGAATATTATACAAAATGTTATATAACAACATAACATACTATATTATTAGTAGTGGTAACAGGATCTGACCAGTTGGTAGCAGGGGGCAAGTTTAGAGCATGAATACAGGGTATAATCTCATTAATCAATTAATTCAATTCTACAGTACAGGTATCGGGATCGTGTAAATTGACCTTGCCGTACAGGTAACGGAATTATTGTGAATCAGGTATGCGTATTTTGTTTTTTGCTTCCTTATTGATGGAATTTTCCTTCGTTTCAGTTGATGATGCTTCACTATTGTATGTTTCAATGGTGTTTTCTGATCCCTGGTACCGGTACTGTGAATTATTCCATTCCAGTACTGTAGCTACAGTGTTTAATGATACCACTATGAATTAAGATTAATTGTTAAGAGTATGTATTAAATGTTTATCCTATTTTAACCAACTATAATCATTAAATCGAACTTGTAACGGGTCTTAAGAAGCCTATAGGAGAAACAATTTTCTCTTAAAATGTTCTTCAAAATAGTCAATGTGATCTGAGTGTGGCTATAACAACATACAAGAGGTTATGTGCATAATTTGTGCTCTACATCTGTGTTAGTCATTCTATACACGTAGCGTAGTATGCATAGAGCTGCAACAATCTCAGATGAGTTATCTATGTTCCATTCTGAATGCTTACTAAAATATCAAATACAGAATGTCTAGTTGTCAATGGACTAGATTTTCTGAGATATATATAGATATCCACCACTAATGGCTTTCCTATAACTACTCGCTCTATCAGATTATGTTATGTTGTTGGGACTTGGGAGAATTTAAGATTACTGCTGGTATTGTCGTTTACTAATATTGTTGTTAATGCCCCACGATTTGTAAGTCTACATTGTTTGAAAAGATTAAACATTCTATCTAGCAAACGAGTACGCTGTTAAATTTCAGTGATTTGGTTGACAACCAAATATCCATATTCGAAGTGTTCGGTTGATCGAAACCGAATGTTATCATTTTTCGGTTGAGTTAATATTTGTATCTGTATTTGGTAAGGCAGCTACCCACCAATCCAAATGGTTCCAACGATAATTTCTCATTTCAGATAACACGAGCCGCTTGCGAACACTTTGTGTTCGCTGAGACTCAGCACTTCGTGCCTCAAATTAACAAGGCATAAAATTGCAAAATTGTTAATAGATCAATATTTCAATGATTTGTGGTGTTTATGAAGGTAGTAATAAGAATTCAATAAAACTTCACTAAATATATCGAGCATCCGGAATCCCATTTTCACGCTTTTGGATTAATCATATGTAAAATTATTGTTGTTGTTATGAATATAAAGTAAACAAACTTCTAAAAATTGAGGTAGAATCATACTTTCAACGACTATACTGGTATACTCAAGTATGCTAAGTCTGAATATTGTAAACAACATCAATATTATTAAATCTCAATTGTTGTTTGTTTGTCTGTTGAATAGCTCGAGGCGCAATGCGGTGAGTTCATCACAAAGCGGCGAGCCAAAGGCTTGTAAGTTATATATATTAATTAATTCCTAATTATTAGAGTGATATCGCGATGATATAAACAAGATTATGTGGTGAGTGATCTACATAGAATAATAAACGAGCCTTTGGCTCGTCACTTCGCGATCAACTCGGCGCATTCCGCCTCGAGGTATCTATTATTCTCCAAATTGAACAATATAATTCACAAATATACGCATATGGCATATATATTATTGGATTATTTTGTAAGATGAACCCCCTTTGTAGCCGTTTAGATCAAGGTCCCGAAATGTAGATACGGAAGGACGGGACAGGACGTTACAGTAACCTCCCAAATACATCTCCCAAAGTAATAAACTATATGTTTTAGGATAAGACACCGCCACTTGTGCATTCAGAGCGTATGGACTCCCGAGCAGTGGCGGCGGAAGCTAATAAAAACTAGGGAGGGGCTAACCAGTGTAACTATGTCCACCTTTAAATAGGAGAACGAAATATATAGGCGACATATATACTCTATGACTATGATTCTATGAGGATTTTAAGTCCTACGATTGGCCACAAAATCCCAATTAGTATTCAAACTAAATATTTGCTACATTTAAGTATATCTATGTATTGGTATTGTAAAATGGCAAAATTATATAAAATTGCCAAAAGAACTGTTGTTTTCTATCGTTTCTTGAAGTGAAATCGACAGCAATTTTCAAGAAATCCAGATTATCAGTCTGCTGTTGATTGTAATATAAGATAACAAGATGATTCAAGCGTTTCTGAGTTCTAGTTGAACGCAAATATGATTTGAGGCGTCTTAGGTTTGAAAATGCCCTCTCTGCAATAGCCGATATAAGTGGAATAGTTAGATACATCTGCAAAAGTTTATCAACTTCTGAAAACATTGTTTTGGAAACTTACAGACATTGAAAATTTCTCACACAGTATTCACAGAAGTAATCATTTGAATGCCCAGGCTGGTGACACTCACTAACGCAGATAGTTAATGAAATGTCCTTTACTAATATTATTGAAATTAGTATAATGTACGTATATGAGGGGTAAGTAGGGGGGCTCAGCCCCCTAGCCCCCGTGCTTCCGCCGCCCTTGCTCCCGAGATGCTGCTCCAGAGTGTTTCGCTTGCCCCAATGTGATCTCGCAGTATAATTAGCATATCGGAAACCAATCCAAGGAAATATGACCCCATAATAATTTCTCACACTAGCTATAATCGTTAGCCCTAGTGAATTAGTTATCAGGCCACCATCACGCGATACACCAGCCTCGGAAAATTTCACTTACTATCTCTAACATCTCGGTGTAGCAACCCAGTTTAAATCCCCTGGGGATGGAGGTTATCTAGGCTAGCCCAGAATATCCCGAAAAGGTTAAACTATCCTAGCTTAGATTATACTCTCATACTAGCAGGTAAAACGAAATCTCTAGCATAATTTGAATAATATGCAAAAAGTTGTGTAAATTTGATTATTCTTAAGATAAATCTGTGAATTTATGACTTTCAGACTCTCAAAATCTCAAAATCGGACTCTACGCACCCAATTACAACATGTTGAGACCTAATCTCTAGCTTGCTTTTGTATTTTACATAGAAAGGTGTGAAAATATGGTTAATCACCAAAAAGGTGTGAAATAGTCACTAGAAAAATTCATACCCAAGGTGCAAATCTCCGACCCAAAATGTATATGTATGCCAATTTTCATGTGAATTAAACTTCTAGATTTCGCACGGCCGCGCGGACGGACGACGCCCTACATTGTCCATGCCATTAGGGCATCTCCCTATAGGAGTTGCACTAAAAACAAATAATCACTGAGTTTTAATAAGTGAGATTATATTACTAGTATATGTAATATCTTAACTAAGTAATAGTGATCTGTACAACCATCTGTACAACCATAGAGGTTGATCAAGTTGGGCCCATTCACTATATCTACAAAGTGAGAAATCGGCAAACATATCAATGTACTAAACTGGTAATAGTTTTATGCAATACAGTTTGTTCTAATAATTGACATTAATAAATATCATTTTGCAAATTATTCACAATTTATACGATATTACGAATGCATTGATACAAACATACATATATACTTGTGATCATTATTTTCCTGTTCGGAGCAACTCCTGATCAAGACAATAATGGGTCAGAACAGACTTGAAAACGATATATTTCTCTGTCATAATACCAGCTCTTTAAGCATCTCTTAGCTGTTACATACATAATATTCAAGTTTACGATAATAAAATTAAAATATATAAGAAGATCCATAAAATGAACGGACACAAAACAATTATGACTGATTAGAATAAGAGATTCTCTATAGATTCTGGTATTGTGAGCATAGGTAGGCGAAATGTGACATTAAACCAACAAAGATTTAGAGAAATTGATTCCAAAACCACAAATAAGTTAAACAAGAAAATTTCCTTCAGAATATACACTTCAAATGTGAACAAGAAAACAAATACAAGCACCTTATACTGTTTGAACAATCTCTTCTGTTGTAGATACACATTAGTATTATGGAGATGGTATGCATCTATAACACGACTATTCATGGCAGGAAAGAATCTCTTCTTAGCTATGTAGACTACGATAAAGAAACTGATTTGATCCATCAAACTTTGTGCGATTAGACCGAAAATACTAGTGTGGGGAATCAATGCGTATACTGCTATTATAAGATTCACAACTATTCCTATTGAGATGAAACGAAGAACAATATTAATCTTCAACTCATTTCAAGCAGCAAAACTCAAATGGAGTAGAGAAGCACCAAACAACCAAATCATCATGGAAAATGAAAAATAACCGAACAAACTGACTAAATGCTGAATAATAATGATATATCTATTATCATACGAAAAGCCGATGAATGTTTGCGAATTTACTAAGCAGTTTGGACCTATTGGAATCACAGTAGAGTTTACCTTGAGATCTAGTATTAATCCAAATATATTTATCCGCAAGCAGTAGATCAGTTCAAAGCAAAGAAATACGAGAAAGATAACATACCGGAATATAGTTTCTTTCTGCATAAAGAGACGAATCGTATAATCAAAGCTTCTGTCCCGTTGCATTAAAGTAACAAGTCTTCTTTTGTTTCTAATTTGTAGGAACATAGAGAGCATGACATAAACTAACCACACGACACATAATGTAGTGTAGATAAATCCTAATCCCTGACCGATATAATATGCATTCTTGTTAACTGTGAGTATATCGTCAAGGACCATTTGAGGGTTGAGCTGTTGAACATCTTAACTACCAAATCAAAATTCTTTAATTCATATTCATATTTATATCTAGAATGAATACATTTACAATATTTACAATTAGTAATACATACTTGTATTAGAATAAAATAATATTACAAATCATAACTTTGTCCCCCTGAAAGCATGTGTACACCAAATCATTCTACGCTTTGTATAATATCCTAGTACAAAGTGCTAGAGGAATAGTTCCGATTGTGTCAACTGATAATTCATTAATTAATTCATTAATATTCGTAGTCAAATTTATAATAAATGAGTATAAGTGAGAATTGTCTAAGATTAGTTGGATTAAGAGCTAGTGTGTCTACTTATCATAATGTTAAGAGGGTTAAAACCATGGGCGTAGCAGCAAAAGAACTTTTGCTAGCCGTTAGGCCAAGCTATACAGGACCGGTCTACCATAAGGATACTAGGCAGTTGCCTTGGGCGGCATAGCCTTTGATTGTTGCCGGTGTAACAGAGGCCCGAACTTCCAGTCTGTAGGTTTGGACAATTTTTTGGCATAATTATAGAATAATTTCAAATTAAATTAGCAGAATAAACTTCCTTCCATCTAGTACAAGATCTATTGTTGGGGACGGTTGCGAGTGTATTGATCAATTTAATAAAGGAGAGCAATCGCAGATTGTAATTTTAAGGACTATATCAGAACTATACTACCTCAATTGTGAGTTTAGAGTTCCACCTTAATATTTTATTATCCAAATTCCATCTAATGGCCTTCAGTGGTGATACTGGAACTCTTACGTAGCTTTTGTTTAGTAATCTTGTTACTTCGTGCCTTGTATATTAAGAAATTCTAGAACTTCTCGAAATTTGGAAAATTTTCAATTTTTGTACAGTATGATGACGTAATAATTTAACGATGAGATTGCATTTGGCCAAAATCATAACGTTAGAACGTGTGGCATATGAGGGGTACCTGTGATTCAAATTTCAACCTTCTAACATCCATATTGGCTGAGCAGTGGCTGGAAATGTGATTTTTCCGAAATCCAAAAGGGTGACAATGACGTCATAATTTCGTCATAGGTTTGAATATTCGTCCAAGACTCGAATTTTCAGAGCCAGTCCAGAAATACCCCTGTATGCCAAAAATCGGCCCTGGGGGTCTTCCAGTTTCTTCAATCAATTCCGAACATACAAACATACATACACACAGATTAATTGCGTTTTATTAATAAGTTTTCCTTGACATTTAACCGTAATTTAGTGCACAGAATCGGGGTCCCAAAACACTAGCTATTTCACCCCTCCGTCCATATCAGAGTGGACCATGGATCAACATTGCTGACGCATGACCCATCGAGCTCCAAAGTACTCGTTATAGAGCTATTATAGTATTTGCCTAATGGGGTAGAATATACGATACATCTCAAAAAAGCTCAACTTAATACTCTGCCAAATATGTCACGTATTTCTATGTACAATTGTATATCATCATTTTGATGATGAGAGATTCGTAATTTAACCGGAGAATACATTGAATTACTAATGGGTCATGGGCAGGGCCGGCCTGAGACGCCCCACTTTTATGTGAATCTTTTGGTACTTAAAGTTTCGCGGGCGTGGTTCGCGATAATATTTCTGTTATCTTTTAATATATTTCAGTTTTTTATATTTGAGAAATGTGTTAGGCACCGAGTTAAAGCCGGAGGATCTTCTATAGTATAATTTCAATTTTGTTATGAATTGCTGCGAGCCTTTGGCTCGTCGCTTTGCGATAAACTCGGCGCATTGCGCCTCGAGGAATCGATCATTCTCCAAATTGACGGCCCTTTGAGTATTATAATATAGATATATTTAGAACAATGTAATTCACAAATATACGTATATGGAATATATATTATTGAAATATTTTGTTAGGTAAACCCCCTTTGTAGCTGTTGAGAGCAAGTAGCTAAGTAAATTTTGAGATATTGCTAATTGTTTCCTGTATATTCATAAAATCAACACTAAATTTACATATGATTCATCCAAAAGTGTGAAAATCGGATTCAGCATGTTCGATATATTTAGTGAAGTTTTATTGAATTCTATTTCTTCCTAATGAAACACGATAATACATAGCTATGCGACAATTTCAACCTTGCATACTGTACATCCTTTCCTTGTCAACAAAGAAACAAACAGACAAACAGACAGACAGACAGACAGACAGACAGACAGACAGACATCAATTTATATTATATTATATAGATTACAGAATTAGATATATTTATTGATCACTTAGTTCGAACTGCCATAACTTATGCTCAACTTTGATTTGCATTGAGAACAAATGTAATCTCTAGGGGAGTTGTTCTCAAACTTTCAGACTTTATTTCATAACCGTAATTTATATTTGAGGGGTTCGCGATCCCTTCAAATTAACTTTATTTATCTGCGATCATCACAATTCAAGGCCGCCCCACCTCTCGCGAGCTTCCGTCGGGCCTGGTCATGGGTCATGGGCCACGGAGCCATGACATACAGCATTTGTAGCGATAGCTTGTATTACGAAATTTTAAAAATTCGAAATATTCCTGAAATTATTTTAATTTAGCACATGTTAGTTAGGTCATATTTTTCATACTAACTATTATCCTTACTTGTCTATATTTTGCAATAAACCGTACAAACGGTATGATGCATATGGAAAGTGATAGGTTGGGGTCTATCCCATGACCCATTGACCCATGGTCCACTCTGCTTTGGATGATGAATTTGGGAGGTTACCACAACGTCACGTCCCGGTGTAACAGCCTAGATTAACCTCCCCACCCAGTTTAACCCCGGGTATAATCTGGGCTAGGACAGATGATGCTTCCTGCCTTTAAATTATACCCGGGGGTATAATTTAAGTTAGGCTAGTTTATACCCAGGGATAATCTGCCCGCTTCTCCAAAAATGGAGCGCCGCTTCATCTCCCGTTCCTGAATCATAAATTGAGTGCTCTCCTTAATATTCTTCATGTTTCCCTGTATGTGAATTATGAGGGCTGGTACTAGGAATTCGCTCTATCACTTTTCACTCCATATCCAGAAGTTTCCATTTTCCACTGCACAGTCCAGTTGTGAAGGTTAAACTATCGCGATCCCTTAAGCTTCTATATAACATGAGTTGACTGATTCAACATTTGCTAACCCAGCTTTTATAATGTATATTTAGTTTCTCTTCCAGCTAGATTGATATCAGATGGCTCAAGATCAGCCTAGTTTCTCTCATGGCCTTAGTATAGGAGATCGTGTACAGGTGATGGGAGATGAGAAACGCGTCAAACAGCTACAAGTGGATCACGGAGGCTGGGTGGATGCTATGGCAGGAACGATAGGACAGAAAGGAAAGATAGCCCGTCTGTATCAAGATGGAGATGTCCGTGTGGAAGTAAACGGATCCTCTTGGACCTATAATCCAGCGTGTTTACGTGTCATTGAAAAAGCTGCCATCGGGAGTTCACAACCTCCTGCTACATCCACCCCTACTTATAAACCTACTTCTTCCAAACCTTCCTACAGTACAAAACCTTCCTACAGTACAAAACCTGCCTCTTATATACCTCCACCAGATCTCTCCCCCAAGAAGACTAGCCAATCCGCCCCTAAAACTGCCTCCACAACTTCATCAGGAGAGAAACCAAGTTGTATAGTCTGTTTTGAAGATTTTGATGATGATCAACATAAGGTTATTGCCTTTCTTCCATGTGGTCACACTACCTGCTCTAAGTGCTCAGTTAAAGTGTCACAATGTCATGTGTGTAGAAAACCTATTGCTAGTAAAATTCCTATTTATATGTGAGTGTGAGGTTATAATACTGTTCAAATAGTGGTTACATCCTACAGAAATTGGATTGAATCATCTGTACATAATTTGATCTTTACTTAAGGATTCTGCCTAGATGAGCATCTTTATATTTTATTTTATTTCATATTTTAATTATAGTTATCAGATAATTGGTATTTTCTCTATTCCTTACGTCAGGTCTCTGGAGGTAAGGTATATCTCATAATCAGTTTGATGGTTCTGATTGTGTCAAGTTTATGTGATTATCCATGACAATTTATTACTCATGTCTTGATTCTTATAATGTATTGTGTTCGTGTTTTGGATCCATCATGCGAATTATCATGACTAATTAATGCATATACAGACGTCTCTAGAACTTAATAAGAACACCAAAGACTATCGCACATTTTAAAATATCCGATTTTTAAAAGTATTACCCATTGCACAACATAACGCAAATGATTTAATGGAGGGCCGCGTCCGCCGCCACTTGACTACCTTATGGTGCTGTTTGTAGTTTGTACTATTGCTATGGTACCACAAAACCCGTGCCATCCGACCTGTAGCTGTAATATGAATAATCTTATTGAGCCAGGTCATTTTATGAGATTAAATAAAACATTCTCGAATTTTTGATAACGGCATATAATCTTTCTACGGATTTGTATTAGCTTCTATAGGATTTAATACAAGTTCTATATGTATACAGGATAGCTCTTTTAGTAATTCATAATTTATAACGAAAGAACTGATTAGCTATTACGTAGCTGCAGTAAATGAAGCAGAGAGCAAGTGCTATATGCTTCAGAGACTCTACTAGACAAGAAGTACTTCTGTGTACATCGAATAAAGATCCAGAAAGGTGGGGGCTACCTGGAGGAGGAATTGAGGAAGGAGAAGAGGCGCCTGATTCCGCTATCAGAGAATCTCTAGAAGAGACAGGATTTGTAGGTGGGGAGCCTGAGTACATAGGAGAGTATTTTCATATTTCAAAAGATGGATTTGAAGTTAGAACTCGTGTCTATACCCTCATAATGATTGAGTTACGAGATGACTGGAGGGAAAAATATTATAAATCTCATCGAAAATGGTTTCCATTTTCAGAATTACCTCAAAGGATTCCTAAAATTCCGCAAAAAACATTTGTATCAAAATTCGTTAATTTGCGTTTGAAAAAACTGGACGAATGAATGAAGTTGTTAGTATCATGACGTCATCTCTTACTATTTGTACTGTTGGCTGTTTATATTCTAATATTTATGCTAATGGTATTGTACGTAATTAACTAACCAATTAAACCAACAATCGAACTGTACCTTCATATGTTTAGAAATACAGCAGACTCTGCTTAATAGAGTCACCGGTTAACCAAGCACTTGGCCAGAAACAGAATCGTACAACTAGTGTTACATTACTCCGATTAATACCTTATTCCGCTTAATCGAGTCAAAATGGCCTGATCCGATGTGGCCAATATTAAGCGGTGTCTACTGTATTTATTAATGGAGAAGATCCAAGTAAGAAGTCTTCACTCCATCTCCAAATCTAAGAGTGCGAATTTAAATTTATGGACTATCAGCGTCACCCATTTGTATAACTGAGTGTTTGGGTTAGTATAGTGGCCTAGAATATGTGCTACTTTGTTTGTTATTTTACTTCTGTCTTGTTATACTCTGGACACTAATTCATAATCAAACAATGATTAATCGCTTGAAAATTCTGTGTAGATTTATATAATCGAACCTCCGAGATCCTGGAACCTCCCTAAACCGTCCACACTTGCGGTTATTTGAATCAGTTCAAAAAGTTTTCAACTTTCCGGGTAATTTTCCTCATAATGTTGTTGCTTTTGCTGTATTTCCTTCAAACACGTTTCTTAGCCAGCACTGACTGTGATGACCTATCTAACTCGGAATAATAATCATCTTGTAATCTGTATTAAAGGAATAGAAATAGAATAGAGATAGTGTTATTACTGACATCCATACATCCCCCGGACAACAAATCTCGGTGGTTCGACTGTATATCTCCTATTCATATTCTATTTATACTCCCCCAATACTTAGCTGGAATATAATGGCTGAAGAAGCTGCTAAAGTAGGTCAAGCTAGTCTAACAGCTTCAGAAACAGGAGATCTCTCTCTCACAGGTTGTCAGCTCAAGAAATTTCCTGATGGAATATGTTTAATGTTAAAACATACACAAATTAATTCAGTAGACATTTCTATTAATTCTATACAAATTCTCTCAGCTAAATTCTTTACCACATTTCATGCAATCACTATTTTAAACATATCTTCTAATAAACTGAGTGATTTACCAGATCAAGCTAGTCTATTAACTCTATTGAAAATACTCAATGCTTCTCATAATGAATTTATACAAATTCCCGATTCTATAAGGAAAATACCTTCTCTAGCTGTATTGAATCTTACCAGTAATAATATAACTAATGTCACTACTGAATGTTTTATGTTTCTTCCATCTTTAACTGACGTCACTCTATCAGATAATCCACTAACAGATACCTCTTTAAGCTCTCTACACTCTGTTACTACTATTTCTATCATATTGTAGTTATGTGATTATATATTTGTATATTTCATATTCTGTATATGTGATGCATAAGGATAATAAAAATGCGAAATAATTATCCAAGAATTACAGTGTAACCTGTTCTGGGGCATGACTATAATCTCAAAACGCAAGGTCGAGGATTTGCATTATTAAAATTCTGATTACAATATGGAGATGAAGCAAAGGGCGAGGATGCAAGTAGGCAATTGCATCCTCTGCCTCAATGCTAGTTACATTACACCCCTGCTGTTATAACCGTCATCTTAATACAGTATACTTCTCCATATAATCAACCTGTGTTTACTATACAGCAACAAACTATATACTTATCGGGAAATAATATATTTTGTATGGTCAAATAGCAACACCAGTCTGACAATAGTAAAAATACGTATCCCCAACATGCCTACAACATTTAGAGTTGATCTCAGAACTGTTCCGATAAATACCTGTCTCTATGTCTCCCTTTCTACATATTATCCACTGTTAGACATCCCATCACATAGTAGTTATTAACATGTTCCTCTGTATTCGTAAAATCCTTACATTTTCATTCAATCTAATTAGAATCGAGGAATGAGTAAGAAGGAGCTAGCAGAATACCAGAAAGTTCTAGCCTATCTACGTAAGCAGAACAGACCATACAATGCTCAGGACATTACCAGCAATCTTAACAAGGAGGTAGGAAAGACATCTGTACAGAGAGCTCTAGATTTGTACGTCACAGAGAATAAAGTTAAAGAGAAGGTTTATAACAAAACTAAGGTATATTGTATAGAGCAGAGTACAATGCCTAACCTCAGTGATAGCGAAATGAAAGAGCTAGATAACGAGATCAGTAACTGTGAGGATAAAATACAGACTCTAAAGGGTAGTATAAAAGCATTAGAATCTGAAATAAAAACTGTTAGTAACTCTCTTAGCCTAGAAGATACTAAACTTAAAGTTAAGGAAACTATAGAATTGTGTACCGATCTAGAGACACGACTGAATACCATAAAATCATCTGGTGGTAAACAGATCACTCCCACAGAAAAATCTCGTATACAAAAACAACACTCAGGTAATATAGGACACTGGAAGAAACGTAAAAGATTAGCTTCTGACATGTTAGATCAGATTCTAGAAAATTATCCGAAATCGAAACGGGAACTTTTGGATGAGATCGGTATAGAAACTGATGAAGAACATAACGTGAAAATTCCTATAACTAAATAATTATTCATTTCATTTTGTATCAGTTGTGGTGCTTGTTTCTGTTTATTTAATTATCTTTAGTGAAAGTACTACTCTTATATTATTCAACTGATAGCTATATCTGTTAGATCTCTGCAATTTTTCAATATCTTTCTTGTATAATTACTGAAAAGTACCTGTATTTCCTAAGTTATGTCAGGCATTGAAGCCTAAATGGCTTAGGTCCAAGTCCATCCCTTGTTTAAGGACTTAAATTCAAGCCTTTTTGAGCCCTTTTTCCATAATATTTATTTTAAATATACTATATGTAACAAAGTATACTGTGAGAGTACCTTTATTATTACCAGGTATACACGCGTATAGATTTTGCATCAGTGACAAATTTCCAATGGCGAAATCGTCAGAAATGCACCGGTATCCATTTTTAGCTCAGATACTAGCAAAATTAGAAAATAATTAATTAACTAATTAATTAATACCAATTACCTCATTGTAGAAGTTGAATCATAGAATTATATTAGTTTAATACTATCAGTAATAACTATTGAATACTATACTTTACACCTTCGGTTATTCGAACATCTTCGTCTTTGAATTTCAAGTTTAGTGTTCGGATAAGTGAAATAATGGGAATTTTGTAATTTGGAATATTTGACTACATATTTGTACAAATATATGCCTAACATCACCACAACGTTTGAGAAAATGAGTACTTAAGTTATCAGTAGCTCCAATATCATATATTATTTGGTCAAATTCCATAAATAAATAGGTTTCCTGCTGTACGGATTACCGAGGGTCTACTGTACTTTATTCATATTTTAAGCTATGACAGATCTACAGCAAGAAATTAAGCTACACACAAATGCACGTGAGAGAGAACAGATAGACAATGAAGCAGTACTATTTGCTCTTGTACAGACTATCCAGATGTTAGAGAAAGCTTATATTAAAGATGCAGTACATCCACAGGAGTATACAGCTGCTTGTTCTAAGTTACTGGTGCAGTATAAGGTGAATTGCTAATATTCATGCTATTAATATTTATATATTATTTTGTAAGAAATTCAACTACGATAGACTCCTCGTAATAGAGTCACCGATTAAATGGGCCACTTGGTCACAAACGGACCCTCTGTATTGTGAATATTATTTAATGAATGTATTTATTCCTACCGACATGCTCTGTAGTTATATGACTTTTAACATCCAAGATGTGATAGTAATTATTAGTAACAAATTAGTAATTCACGTTAAAGTTCGATCAAACTATCTCTGTGGCCTGACAGAGTGCCCAAATTTGGTGATATACCCACAGTTTAAGAAACCCTAGATATTATAATGCATACTACATTTATATCTAGGCTGCATTCAAAGTGATATCACACGAGTATCAAAACAAAATCGAGGTGTTCACTAAGAAATACAACCTAGACTGTCCAGCTGCTCTAGAAAGGATTAAAGAAGATAGACCTATCACAATAAAGAATGATTCAGGAAACCAATCCAAGGTAATAGCCAATGTAGTAAGCTTATTCATTACTATATCAGACAGATTGAAGCTTAACCTCAGAGCTATGGATGAGTTACATCCTGATTTGAAAGAGTTATTTGAAACTCTCCTCACTATGAGTACCCTATCAAATGACCACAATTCTGTAGTTAAAGTTAAGAAATGGCTCGATAAATTGGATAGTATGTCTGTATACGATGAATTGAGTGAGGAGGAAGCAAGGGAAATGATATTTGAACTAGATTCAGCTCATAGTGAGTTCATTAAGATTCTACAGTGATTATGACGTCATGTTTTTGTAAGGAATATTATTTACCCTCTGCTAGTTTATTGCTTATTTGTGTTTACTGTTGAATATGAGTGTAACCAAGATTTAGTATTATTATGCATGCATAGTATTAACAGTAATTTGTGTATTTGTTGGTCATATTAATTATTTTATAAATCCCATGGAGGCTAATTCTAATTTAATATATGTATCAGTGGCGGTCATTGCGCTTAGGTCATTTGTATGTCCCTTCAGGAGCATTTGGCTATTATGTGTTAAGTGTCCCTCCCTGTTTCGGTACAGGCCTCGGGAACTCAGTTATCTAACCATCGTAGCCTTCCAACGGCATGGGAATTAAATTCAATCCACTATCCATATTTTAGCGCATTTTCAAGCAAAAATAGTGGGCAATTTTACCGTTTTAACCAGTTTATTCCTCTCTCCGTCCGAAAACGGTTTTGGAAAGGACAGCCCATTCCATGTGTGTATGTGACAAGATTATTCTATAGCACCACTATTAAAATATTATATACAGAGTGAGTAGTCAATACATAGATTATTACACCTGCATATTGTATTATTATTTTAAAGAAACTGACAAAATTATATCATACACTAAGATCTCATTAATTTTGTTGTGATTGGAATTCATATTCCATATGGTGCTATTTGAGATTTGTAAGCAAATAGTCGGGTCATTTGGGCGATCAAACTCTAAAATTGTTTCAAAATGATTCTACGACTAATCACTAATGTAAGATTTCTATTTTTGATTTTTCTCAATAAAATTAATAATTATTTCAATTTATTGGAATCATTCTTGTTTATTATTCTTTTGGTAAATTTGCCAATATTTGTTTCTAGAAATATTTGATTGTTTCACAATGCAACTTCCCGTTTATTATTGCAACTAATTTTTCCCTTATTTACGATTATGTTTGTAGAGATTTAAAATTTGGGATATTTTCAATATTTTGAGAAAAAATATAATTAATTTGTTTTCGAAAATTTAGTTCAAATTGAGATATATTATTTGTGTTGAAATATTTTTGAGAGGAATTTATCTCACAAGTAATTTACATATTAAAAATAGAAAATTTTCTGTTTGAATCTATCATAGAATTCAGGATTCAATGCAATGTTTCCATTTTCCATCAGTGAGTGTTTTATTTCGATTTGATCTTAATATTCTATGTATTTGTATGTGTGTTCGTATGTTTGCAATTTTGTAGTATTTCCTTGACGAAACATCTGACAGATTATGATTTTACTAATTCAGTAACTTCTAATACAAATTTACAGGAAAAATTGAAAAAATCAACAACGTAGTGAAGTATTGAATATATTTATATTTCGGTTGAATCAGAAACACTAATTCTCTAACAATGCTATTTTCACATAGAAATTTGGTAAAATATAATCTGATTATAATAATCTGATTTGTTATTAGTAATTACACCTTGTACAGGTGTTAATTGACTGTATCTACTTGCGTTATGACAATTTATTATTCTTACTGACGTGCCTCAGTTTTCACAGTTATTTAATTCTTCCTCTTTCATGAGTTATGTTATGATTAATATTTACAATAGCTTAGCTTATGTTATTGATTAGTTTAATTAATTGTTTACAATACTGAATTGGCCAAATTTTGTGACGTAATTATATTATCAAATACTGTACGTATATGCTATTATCAATTTCTATTTCCTCAATAATAAACCGGATGAATACTAATTTTAGCTCAGCCAACGTCAGAGTAGAGTCTTTATCACATGTTCGTTCAAAATACGTATATATAATGTATCGTACTGACTAGAATTTTGATTTCCCAGAAATTTGGCCAAATCAACAGAATATAACAATAATTATTTAAATTTGGTAAAATTCACTCATATGTGATCAGAATATTATTCTATCTATCTTTATCGGATTGAATCCGTAGACCAGACCAGACCAGACTTAGCATTTGCTGGGCTGCCATAATTTTCAGCTATTAACTGATTACAGCCGAAATGTACGTTCGTATATATTCTAGGCGTATGAATGAATTCTAATGTAGTTTTAGGCTTTGGTGCTAAGTTTTAGGAAACAAAATCAGACCTAGGGCCTACCATGCAAAATTGCTGCTAACTATATTTAAATTTCACAAAAATACGGTCCCCATCAATAAACCTGTTGGGTCCAGACCCCCAGGTACCCTAACTTGACGCTTATGGTTTTAGGCGTATGGCGCTAGGGGCCTGGATGAATCCCTGTATTCAAATGTGCCTGTTACGGACCTGTTGAGAGTGTTTCCAAAAGTTTATACCTTCTAAAATATATTCATTTGTAGGACCAAACTGCAACATAATCTGAATATCCCTTCCTGGTCTGATTACTTTTATATTATTGATTTAGTATCCAATTATTCACATGTTTATACATGATTTCTGCTGTATTTAATATTTTATTGCATATTTTCACATTGATGAGTTCTGGTGTCAATAATTGATTGTGTAGCAATTGGCGTTTTCTTGCAATTTAATTACTTAACCATAACATATTAGTATTTAGCTCTTGTATTCAATATTTGATAAGAAATTCATTATTGGAATAATATTTCTATTTTCAATATTTTCAAGCACGGGTCTTTTCACCTTATAATTAGTTTCATCTTATTGAACTTAGATAAGGAATTCATAATTATATTTACTTATGGTATCTGGAGGCGCAAACCTCAGCCTTTAATTACAAAAATTCTTAAATTTCATTTTCCACAGCAGTAATCTGCATTTGACATTTTGGTATACTAAATAGCAATCTTTATGCTTTCTTCACCCACAAATTTACAGCTGGCAATATTTTCTATTGACTAAACAAATTTAACTTCATCCTCGCATACTATCATACTGTGTATGATAGTATGCGAGCATTTTGTGAATTAAACTTTTTTTAAGGTCAACTAATAAATGGAATAAGCTAACAGGTTCCTTAAGTTATTTTTCCTTAGAAATGTTCCATCACACAAACTGGGGTAAGGGTTTAGTTTATTAAACTGACCTCTCCTTTTTGGATCGTTGGTCGGCTACCTTCCCATCTGTATTATATAGCAGCCTCTTTGCTGGTCTAATACGGTAAATGATTTTGTTTATAGAAATTACATCTTAAACTTGGCATTGAAAATGTAATTATTCTGAGAGCAAATACAATTAGAAATCATTACAGTGTTTCTAATGGAATATCTCCCTAAAACTACAACAGAAGATATCTCAAATTCTTAACGAAAACTAAGCTATTCACTCTTAAGCACGTGTTAATTTGCTAAATACAGTATCCTCCGCTTACTGGTTAATCGGGTCAAATGATCTGGTCCCGATGTGACCCTATTATTTGGAGTGTACCGTAGTTGTAAGATGTGAACAACACTATGAAGTATACACAAGAGGGTCGGTTGTTAGTTAGAGACATGTTCACTCCCACAGTACGCAGCAAATTTTGCAATCATAGTTTGATTAACCACACTTTTACGAAATTCTACAGATTTGTAAAAATAATACAATTTTAGGATGGACAAATGCAAGCACTTAAGGAAAACATAACACATTAGAATGTTTAATTATTAGGAAAATCCCCAAATCCCAACCTATGATTAACAATGCCAAGAAATGAAGAAACCGTTAGAAACAATGCAATAAGTGCAGTTTGAAAAACGATTGAGCCCAATTGTTCTTATACGCGTTATATAAAATTAGATTTCTCTAATATATTTACGATAATATATTCATAACAAAAAAAGTATAAAAATATACAAATAGAATTATTGAGTTATAACATTTAGTATCTAATTGTTAATGGCATCAAAACTGTGTTTCCTCACATGTTGATAGAAGTTTGGGAGAATTTCGTTTTGCCAGTTGAGTTGGACAGATCGAGGATTTGCTGGTGTTGATATTCTGAAAGCTTGTGCTGAATCGAATCGAACTTTCTTTTGTGACTTTTGTGGTCGAGAAAAGTATTCTTGTTTGGAATTTTTGAGTATTGGCTTTGGTTTGTTATCATATTCGCTATTTTTCAGCAATCGTAGTAATGATGATGATTTTGAAGGTAATTTATCCATTTTAGTCAAATCTTCTAAACTGTGTGACACCTTGCACGATACAAGATTCTCTCTCACTTCAAAATCTAAACTGAGAATACAGCTGACTGTAATCGATTGGTCACCCTCTTCTTGACAATGTATTGCTTCGCTTTTCTGGATTAGTTGGCTCTTTACATTTTCAGCGAACTTTCCCAGTTCTTTCATATTTAATATTCCTTGTACTGCTTGTACTGGAGCTATATTTGACTTAGGATGAATATTTTGCTCTTTTTGGATAGGATGTTCACGTCTTTTAATTGCATGTCTTCTCTTAACTACCAAACTCTCCTCTTCTTTTTCCAATTCTGAGTCAGTTCTCCATTGCAGTATTTGTAGTTGAGTTCGTAAGGCTTCTGCAGCTTGAATAGAAGGGAGGAATAGAAATTTTGTGGATTTACTTTCCACTACCAAGCTCTGTCTTAGGTCTAGTTTTTTCGGCCATTTCCCATCACTGACTTGTCCCTGCCTAGTAACCACCCCGAGTTGAAATATGTTAACTGGAGGTTTCTGATTCTTCTGTGGACAGTAAGATGAAAAGGAAATTGGATCTTTATTATTAATCTTTGTGAGGTATAAATCTCCGTGAGAGTTTAGAGTGAGTACACGTTGTTGCCATAACCTGAACCTCCTACACATCTTCTTTACATATCCTGAGAATAGAATTTCAGGTTCTTGATCCTTCATATCATCGAGTGAGACACTTCTAATCATAGTCATTGTTGAAGTTTCTTATTAATTATTCTAACAACTGAATTCACCTTATTTATACTAATCTCAGTGTTTTCTATCTAAAATCGCAAATAATATTACAGTTGATTCTGCCTAAGATTAATATTGCTTTCGATAAAATAATACTTCTGCATAGTTATCTGCTATTGGCAGTATTATTGTGTGTCTTTTATGTGGTTATATTTATTATAACATATTTGATTATTATTATTATTTTGATTAATTAAGAGATTATGTAATAAATATTAAAGTTATAAAATCTGGAGTAATTTCACTGATGAATCATTTTAGGATTCTTGTTATTATTTTGATTTTAACCAAAAGTTTATTTGTGGATAATTAGCGTAGTTAATTACATATTTCGTTGATTTTATTGCTCTGTTTATCGTTTTTCCACACCTTTTAAATCACATAATTAACCTTAACTGTATGGTTGAGTATGTAATTTCTTAATTGTGTTTCCCTGCGAAAGTACACAACTACCAACTTTCTCTAAAATATACTTAATTAACTAATTATTAATTAATTATTACTCAGAATGCATGATTAATTCATTATATATTTCATATGATTTGCAAGTTAAGCTACTATTAAAATCCTATTATATTACTTATGCATGAGGTTGCGCTATGGATCTTTTGACTGCTATTCATACGATAAATTTGTTATCTATACGTTTCAAACAAGATTAAGTGGCCAAATATGAAGTTATAGATCTGATGGTATTTAGTAAGCTCTAATTATTGTAAACCTTTTATAAATACGTACGCATATACTCCACAGGTCACATTGTAATATCGCGGTTATACCGTATGTTATCCTACCTGTACTCAGCGTGTGTGTCGTGAGTCTAGTAATTTGAAATCGCAGAGATGTTCTTTATAAAAAACTCTGATTGGATCTTCAGGCTTGAAGTTCCTTTATTATTTTGTCAATTTCACTTTTATTTCCTTAAGGACTCCTTATTAAGTTATTATTCGTTCATACGTTAGTACTGAATACCGATTTGTATTTATATATCATTTACCCATTGCCTGAAGGCCGAGTATCGCACACATACTTTTCTGGGAAAATGTGATTATTCCACGTCTATGACTCCCTGCGTGAATTACTGTATTATGTAGAACTTCTGCTGACATATTTATTGAAATGCTTTTAATTGATTATTGAATTCACGAATTTAGTATTATAGACTTTTGTAGCTATTTCGCCCGAAAAATATGTGTTGAGGTTAGAGTACGTATTGTGCGTATTCAGAAATTCCTGAATTGTTGTCACAGGGAGAATTTTGCGTATATCGCGTATGCTACAATGTTATTGTAGCATACGCGATATACGCAGTGCTGAACTTTAGGAATTCAATTAATTCGTTGTATTGTCATATTATTAGTTAGTTCATGGTCCAAGATATTCTCTAAAGACATATCTGTTATTTGTATTCTAATTAATTTTTGCCAGTTCATTTCACTTTCTTTGTATCTTTTAAGCAATTTATATAAAACTTCAAAATATTGATAGATATGTGCTCTCAACAGCTACACAGGTCTATTACAGTTTTTAATACACTTTAATTCATTTGTTATACTTGCCATTTTACCGTCAACCCTGTTATATCGAAGCTCAAGGTACACAATAATTACTTAGACATAACCCAGTGGTTTTCAACCTGGCGCCTGCGACGCTTAGTGAGTATAAAAGAGAGTCTATTTCTAATGGCAGGGGGTCCGCCGGTGAAAAATGGTTGAGAACCACTGATGTTACAAAACCGATGTAATTTACGATGCTTTGACGTTTTGGGACCATATTCGAGCAATTTAAGATTTCAATATAATCTAGCTTCTATACATTTATCCGTGTTCGATAAATTTCTAATAACTAACAAATGACAACTTAGCAACATGTCTAGTGAATGGGATTACACATTCTCCAATTTGGATCCTGACAACTTAGATATTACAGCTATAACAAAAGAACTTACTGAACTAGATGCTGAGGAAATAGAGCTACTGGCTGAGCTAGAGAGTTGTCAGGGAAGTAGAGAAGAGTTAGAAGAAGCTATTTACTCTCTGTCTTCCTTGTCAACAGAACTTAATCCGATAAACCAAGACGTTACTCGTCTGGAGCAAGACATAACCAGATCACATCTCATGCTTGATCAAGTATGCCAAAAGGTTAAGCTGTTAGATTTCGCGAAGAGTCGTGTGTTTGCTTGCATGAAGCGAGTAGATGACGTGATAGATCTTCGTAGCTGTTCAGAGGTGGTTAACAACAGTCTAGCTAGCGGAGACTATGAACGAGCAGCAGCACATCTACACCGCTACCTAGTGTTAGATGAGAGAATGATTAAAGATACTGTATCAGGATTTTCTGACGTAAGCACTGTAGATGCTTCTTTTCAGAGTATACGACAGGCTGAGGTGGAGCTAAAGACGCTCATGCAGGAGAAATTTGAGCAAGCATTAGTTGATAGAAACGAAAAAGCTGTTGAAAGATACTTCAAAATATTTCCATTCTTGTTTCTTCATGAAGAAGGGCTACAGAAGTATTCTCAGTTTCTACGTGGAAGGATATCATTCATTACAGAGGGTAGATTCTCTGATGCAGTATCTCAATCAGCTGTAAACAAGCCTGGCATAGGTCTAGCTATTCCTATTATTTCTCTATTCACAGACATACAACAGGTTCTCCAAGACAAGAAATCATCAGTTGATGTACTCTATGGTACAGGATATATTACTTATATTATACTAGAGTTACAGAGGGAATGTGATATACAAGTTAGGAAGATTCTCTTACAACAGAAACAGATTAGAAAGATTGATCAGAAACTAACTATTATTAATGAGAGTAAGACATTGACAGGTGTGACAGGTAATCAAAAGAAATTAGACACAAAAGAACTTGATGTAATTCTAACTGAGCTAACTACGATAATATCTCACGCGGAGATTTATTTCGCGTTTATTCACACTCTAATATCAACTTCTTTATCAGAATTAGAAACTCAACAAACATTAACCGAGGATTTTATCAAAGAAAGTAAAATGCTAGTCTCAGAATCAAAACAACAAATCCAAGAATTACTATCTCATTATTTAATGTTTGAGAATTATTTTATGCGACAGAGTATATACAGGGCTTCTGAATTGAACCAGACATCTGGTTCTAATTCTCTGCTAGATGATACATTCTATATTTTGCACAAATGTCTGAGACGAGCTATCTTTACTTCAAGTCCTGATTGTATTGGCGCTATGCTAAATGATGCTGGCTCTGTGTTACTAGAGGTTAAATCTCGCTTACAGAACGAGAATAAGGCTAGCAGTGGAGTTGATATAGCTGGAGTATTACAGGCTAAACTACCTGGAGCTAGTAAATCAGCTGATCACACTACTCTACTCACTCAATCTAAATACATTAACCAGGTGGAGACATGCTTGGAGTATATTGATAAACTAGCTTGTGAGCTGGAAATAGATTTGGAAAAGTTCTTCCTTTCCTCTGAGGAATTGAACTGTGTTAGAATACGAACATGTTTAGATGAATTCCGCTCTCATTCAAAAGTATTCAAAGTTATGTTAAACTCTAAAATATCCGAAATATACAAACAGTTTCTTCTACCTAAAGTGCATGCTCATTTAGACAATTATTCTACAAGAAATTTTAACATTTCAACAGATGAGTTCTCTCATCATGACAGTAGTGCTGAAGTACAAGGATTATTACTATCTTTACAAGAACAGCTGGGTAGATTTGATGCTGATATGAAAAAAAGGAATTTTGAGTTAATTATTGATCATCTTTTGGAAGACATTTGTCAACAACTGGAGAGGGTGATCCTGAAATCTCAATTCTCTCAAATGGGTGCTCTCTTACTGGATAAAGAATTTAGAGCTATTTCGAGTTATTTGTCAAGTAAAACTAGTGTGAGTATTCGCGAGAAATTATCTAGAACGAATCAGATAATTAGTTTATTGAGTTTAGAGTCTTTAAGAGAAATCAGGGATTATTGGAAACCAAATACAGGGTTAGTCTCATCCAGATTAAGTTTAGCTGAGGTAAAGAGCTTTCTAAAACTTAGAGTAGACCTAGATAGAGATCTTATTATGAAGATTCGTTTGTAAGTTAATTTGAATTATTTATTTGTAAGATTATATTGTAACCTAACTATGCTATTGTTGCAATCAGCTGATGTTTAGGGAAATTAGTAATTTGCAAATTTAATAAATATAATATAATAATACAGCGTTATTTTACAAATTTATGCATCAAATTACTTAATAGATTAGCGCGATTTTCTGTTTGATACTTCTGCTTGTGGCTCTTAATAATATACTTGTTTATACAAAGTAGTAAATTGTCTGTATCTGCTTGTGCTTCTGTGTTGTTATTCATTACATTAACTATACGTACACTAGTGGATGTATCGAAACGAACACGTTTAATAGTCTCAGTCTTTTCTTCAAAATTATTGTTATTTTCACTGCTTTGCTTGAGGATAGATATTGGTGTGAAAGGAGTTCTTTTGCTGTCGTGTGTGCTAGCGTTGTTGTCAAGAGTATGTTTACTAGTTAAGTAGCCAGGACCTGATCTGAAATCAAAACACACTTCTGTATCTTCACCTGGTATGTGTTTCAGTATAGTTGCTTCCTTGTCACTGGAGATTACGTCATTACTACTACTGTATTTTAGCTTTTCTGTAGAGTTTGTATTATTATCTAAGTTTGTAACCATCTCAGGGGTGATTTGAATATTCTCTGACGAAGAGTTAATATTGCTCAGTATGTCCAGCTGATTTGTGAATTCTTCAGCTGCTAGTATAGAAGGAAAGAACAGGAATCTGGTTGTGCTACATTCTAACACCATACTCTGTCTCAGATCTAGCTTCTGGGGCCACAAACCATCACTAGCATCTCCAGGTCTGTTCCATACCCCAGATTCTGTTATATTGATTGGGGGCATTGAATTTGTATCAGTATTCTGAAAAGATGAAATCACTTCAGTTGTAATGTATATCTCTCCTAGCGAATTTAGTGTTATGATACGATTCTGCCAAAATAACTTTCTACTCAGTTTCTTAATGCAGCCAGAGAAAAGTATTTGACAATGTGAAGCCATCCTAGGTTCCATAAGCTCTATCCTTGATTTTAATAATATAATATTAATATAATATAGTTATACACAACATCCTTTTATATTGTTTTGGCAGTAAGCAAAGTTTCGTGCTGTCTCTTACAAGTTCAGAAATTATTGTGGTTATTTGAATTACCATTTGAATTAATATTGAAGCGTAATATATTCAGTGGTTTTATCGGTATTAATATTATGCAAGTTGTAATCAAAATACAGTAAAATGACAGCATTTTAACTGTATTTCTTTATGTATTTACATTATTAGTAATGCAATAATTGAACTGTGTTCATATCAATATTATTCTATGCAATAATTCAGGTTCAATCTTCCAGCCACTGAACAGGATATAACCTTGCATTATTTAGTTACATCGCCACACACAACTGATTCTAATTTATCATTAAATATTCTATGTTCATTGTCTGGCATTAGCTAGTTGTGACGTAAAATGATCAGAACTAAGTGTGGATTAGTTAATAAATATTTGTAATTCTTTGAATATAGTATTCATGTGCATTGAATTGAATTCTATTCACTAAGAGTGAAAGCAGTTATTAAGTTGTCAGTTTATGTCATAGCCACCCACCACGCCACCCTTACAACATTGATTATAGTTAAGTTAATTTTAATTAAGTAAGGATAGTGCGGATTGTTTCATTTCAGATTGGTAACATTATGTCATAATATGATTTGCTATCGCCATCTAGATATTACTATACATATTCTTATTTACTAAGGAACAATAGTAATTGTTTAGCCGTTTATGAGGGGGTTGCCAGGTTGGATAAGAAGGCATCTAAAATACAGGTATTCAAACGGATGCCACGCATGCATAGAGAAAGTAGGAATCAATATTTTCCCGATAAAATAAGTTTGGAAAATTGCAAAGTGTTTTGAAAATGTTAAGCAATTCGATCAAATTGTTATTATAGAATGTCTCAGAATTATTACAAATACATATTTTGAGCCCTGACAAGGAAATGTATCAACAATACATTATATGTATCGCATGCATATATCATTATAAATATACAAGGTATATCTATCTATTTTATAATTTTCAATGAAAATGTGGCCGCTTATACAAAGCAATATTCTTATCGTTATATCAAGTTTATACTGAAAAATACAATTTCAAATTATTTTAATTAATGAATCACAACGCTCTACAATACATTATTATTTCTATTTAGCGAAATATACACGATTTGCCTCTTATTTTATAGGACTTATCGATATACGTACATATACAATGTATTTTACCTTCACATAGAAGCAATACTAAATTCTATTAACCTTCCGTGAGGAAATATCGCATCAATTGAATAGTGGAATTGAGGGGTTTACGGCTTATAATAGAGAATATATGGCTAAATGTGCTAAGTGTGTATGTACGTGCATGTAGAGCATTATTCCATTTATTTAATGAGATAATGATAATATAATAGTTACGGACACAATCAATAGGAAAAGGAATAATCATAGAAAATTAAAATACTGATAAATGGGATGTGAAATGAAATTATCGTTGGTACCATTTGGATTGGTGGTTAGTTGCCTTACCAAATACAGATACTAATACTAACTCAACCGAATACTGATAATATGGATAGTTGGTTGTGAACCAAATCACTGAATATTGTTTGATTTAACAGAATATTTATCTAGGTACTTGCTTGCTAGATAGAATGTTTAATCGCTTCAAACAAGGTAGACTTACAAATTGTGGGGCATTAACAACAATATTAGTAAACGACAATACCAGTAGGAATTTTAAATTCTCCCAAGTCCCAACAACATAACATAATCTGATAGAGCGAGTAGTTATAGGAAAGCCATTAGTGGTGGATATCTACGTATATCTCAGAAATCTAGTCCATTGACAACTAGACATTCTGTATTTGATATTTTAGTAAGCATTCAGAATGGAACATAGATAACTCACCTGAGATTGTTGCAGCTCTATGCATACTGCATACACGCTACGTGTATAGAATTACTCTACGTGTAGAGTACACATTATGGCACATAACCTCTTGTATGTTACTGTTATAGCCACACTCAGATCACATTGACTATTTTGAAAAACATTTTAAGAGAAAATTTTTTATCCTATAGGCTTCTTAAGACCCGCATAACCTCTTGTATGTTGTTATAGCCACACTAGTTCGCTTTGACGAACATTTTAAGTACAATTGTTTTCTTTAACATATAGTTGCTTCTTAAGATCAAGGTTTCATTACACACTGTAGTTCGATTACTGGCACCTATTGCCAGTTGGTTACAATCGGGGATCAGTAAACACCATTAGTGATGATACGAAGGACTAATTCATAGTGTATCATTCTATGTGGCTGCAAATGAAGAATAATTAGTACTACCTGACGTTACCTGTACGGCAAGGTGAATTTGATGATCCCGGTACCTTTACTTAGAATAGTTAATTGATTAACGAAGGAAAAATTCCATCAATAAGGAAGCAAAAAACAAAATACTTATACCTGATTCATAATATTATACCCTGTTCCGTTATTTATGGCAAGGTGGCTTTACATGATCCCGGTACCTGTTGCCCCCTGCTAGCAATTAGTCCTGTTACGATTACTGATATTATACCCTGTATTTATGCTAACATTTTGTATCATATTTGCCCCCTGCTACCAACTGCTCAGATCCTGTTATCAACTAATACTATAGTATGTTATGTTGTTATATAACATTTTGTATAATATAAATATCAAATTTCTATTTACTTGCATTCTACTCATAATTGATAAATTGAATTTTATAACCCCAACTAGCTATAATTATATTATGTCTGCATCACACACAATTCTATTAGTCCAGCCTAAGAAACGGACAGAGTCTTGTACATACTGTGACTACGAGTCTGTACAAGAATGTCTTGAGGGTGTGTGTAAGATGTTTGAGGAACATCTCAAACAAATCAACCCTCACTCACCCAGCATAACCTATGACATCAATCAACTATTCAAATTTATTAACAATCTCGTAGACCTGACCTGTCTCGTGCTACAGAAGTCAACTGGTACTTATGTACCACACAATAAAGATTGGATCAAAGAGAAGATCTATGTAATGTTAAGACAACAAGCAGGACAGTAAGGAATGACATCGACATATACATGCTTACACAATGTAATACACTAGATTGTTGTTGTTGTTATTGTTGTTATTGTTTCAGCAGGTGTTACATAGCTGCTGTAATAGTCTATCATTTTGTCAGATTACTTATTTTCCAGATTCTCTACTGTACTA